>QGSO01001052.1:0-99871 GCA_011037825.1 Carya cathayensis
CCCGAATGGTAGATCTTGTTACAGGACCCAAAGGAGAATTGGAATCTGACCAACTGAATACGGTCATCTAGGCACGGTGCGATGTTGATGATGGTATAGTATTTAACTTAGGTTAATACTTGTACTTTTGGATTGTATCTCAAGTATTCTTTTGATCACAACCATTTTAGACTAGTGTGGTGATCACGGCTTTTTAGTATGCCTTTATGTATGAAATATGTTTCAAGTATTTGGGATATTTTTAGTTTGGTGCATAGTATTGCTAAAGAAAAAAAATTATCCGCTGCGAATATTGCATAATGCTAGATGCATGTTAGGAACATTGCATCTTATATGTCATGAACGGGGGCAGGTAACCTTGTGTTGCATGTCTCGACGCTTCAAATGTCCGTTCAATCCCAAGCGGAATTTGGGGGCGTCACACCATACCCTCCCAATTCCAGATCAGTGGTAGCCTTATCTGACAAAAGTTTGCAAAAAACTTCAATACCTTTTGAGAACTTGTCCCTTCACACAAAATATGATGCAAAGTTTCCACTTGAGGCATGGCACAACAGTGGCATTTAAAAGCCAATGGAATCCCTGTGACGCCCCCAGATTCCGCTTGAGATCAAACGGACATTTGAAGCGTCGGGATAAGCAACACGTGGTTACATGCCCCCGTTCATGGCATATAAGATACAATGTTCCTAACATACATCTAGCATTATACAATATTCGTAGCGGATAATTTTTTTTTTCTTGGGCAATACTATGCACCAAACTTATAATATCCCAAATAATTAAATCGTAATCCAAGCATACTTAACAAAATAAACATCCACGATTTCAGTACGAGTCTTAGAAGACTGTAACCTCAAAAACATGGGAGACCAGGCTCCATATTTATATTACCAAAATACACTATTGAGGAAGTTTGTCGAGTAACTCGTGTAACTCGACTAACGAGGCCAGAAAACTATCCAAAAACTAACTATGGAAGTTGTAAGCTCTGTGTCGTGTCTACAACGTCTAGTCAACCTCCTTTAGTCTACCAATGTTCGCTCCCTACACTGATCCTAACACATCGCCTACCATTCGAAGGGAATGGTAGTTGGGACTACCACGGTGAGATTTGATTACAAATCTCAGTAAGTTAACAGGAAACTCCCACACAGGTTAATTATGAATGCATGGCAGTAAAAGCATGAATGCATAATTAAAATCGTAAGTAAGCATAGCATAACTTGACATATAGCATGGCATAACTGATATCATATGAACTGAAACATGAACTGAACTTGACTTGACATGACATGAACTTGAACTTATAATATAACATGGGCTAGCAATATAACATGAACGTGAACTTGAACATAACATGGACTTGAATTATAGCATGAACGTGGACATACATAACAAAAACTGAACTTGAATTTAACATAAACCTGAGCATAACATGACATAAGCGTGAACTTGAGACATAATGTAAACATGAACATAATATAACATGAACGTGAATTTGAACATAACACATACGTGAATATAACATGACATGAACATGAACTTGAAACATAACTTGAACTTGAACATAACATAACATGATATGAACATGAATTTGAAACTTAACGTGAACATGAACATAACATGTACGTGAACATAACATAACATAACATGAACTTAATTTGAAACTTAGTCTTATCTCATGGGGTCACCATGATTGCTTATTCTTAACTTCTTGACATAAACTTGGACTCTTGTTCAACTGACTTAATTAATAACGTGACCATATGGGTGCTACACGGGTCCCCTTGAGCGGTGTGTCCTTGCTGATTACCGCATCACAACACATGTATCTACACTAGCTGTGAGTGCGTTAATACGTACTCCACAATTGTTGTGGTCCCACGTATTCTACGTGTCACAATTGCTGTGTCTCACGTAGTGTATGCTCCACAGTTGTTGTGGCCCCATGAATTATTTGTGCTACACTTGATGTGAACATACTTAAAAATAAAATATGACTCCATCGGCGTTAGTGGCCGACGCGCTCTAGTGACCAGATAGTTAGGCCCTATTCACAACTTGTTGACTATGCTTCGTCAATCCAGGGAATTTCACACCTATTTAGACACTTTAGCGTACAAAGGAGTTTTACTAGGATATTACCCCATCCTAGCACTTAGGGTCGTGATTTACATGAATAACTTAACTTGAACGTGATCTGAAACTTAACTTAACATAAACTTGATCTGACTTCTTTACTTAACATGACATGCAATGGTGAATATTACATAATATGACATACATGTAACATATGGCATACTTAACATGACATACTTATAACATATAGCAATATATGATAGAATAGATTGTGTAACAGAAAAATATTCGTGACAGAATAAATCATGCATAACAGATAAACATGTAATGACGTGGCATGGCATGGCATGGCATATATGATAACATACAAACATAAATTGTAGTTACCTTACCCATCATACATACACAATAAACTGATAGTAAGTTAGAAGCTAACTTACCTCCATCGTTGTGTTTTACGAGAATAAAGCACGAAACACGAGGAACTGTAAGAGGGTATTCTAAAAGTTAAAAATTTAATTACTAACAATTAGAAACATGAAAACAAGCTAACTGAGAGTAAAATTACGATTTTACCCTCTACATGTGGAAAAATGACCATTTTACCCCTAACTTAAGGATTTCACATCCTAATTTCAAAAATTTTCAAAATTTACATTCCTCATGAAAATTTTGTCATAAACTCAAATATCAACTTAGAAAAATTTAAAACAAAACACAACTATGGAAAACACACTATGGCCGAAACATCCATAAGCCATTACTCTTGATTTTTGTTGCATTTTCTTCCAACTTCAAAACTCATGCTTAAACCAAAATTTTGCAACAAACATCTTCCAATCCTAAGTTTAAAACCATACTTAAAATATCCATTTAGAAAAAGCTAATAATCAACCCCAAACGTTTTTTGTAAAAAGATCCAAACACTTGAATCACAAGTTTTGACCTTAGATCCAAACACTTGAATCACATCACAAGCTTTGATCCTAATTCAAAACATCTCCAAGAATTTTAAAAATCAAATCTTACTTCTAACATATTCATAACATCATCCTAAGATCAACCATGCTTTAAATCATCAAACTAAAGTCACCAAATCACAAAATAACACTTGGAGTTTTTGGTTTTACACTTAATCCAAAAATAGAAACTTTTTCCTCAACTAGCTTTGATAAATCTCTTGATCAATGGCTTACAAAGATGAGATCTTCAAACTAAAACATCACATGGTTTAAAAAAGTTTCTTAAAGAAGATCCAACCATCAAACTTAAAATCACATGGCTAAAACTCAATAAAACATGGATCTAACCCAAAAACATCAAATTTTAGGCCTAACCGAAATCCTCTTGCATAGAAAAATCATATCTTTAAAACTAATACTAAATATCTTCGAAATAACATCTTAACATGAAAATAAGAGACTTAGGATTATCATATAAAAATATCAAACCCTTTATAGTAAGATCAAATCTCGAAATATTCAAACTTTCTCCAAATAAAAACTGTTTTGCCACTTCCAGTTTTCAAGTTTCTAGATCTAAGAAAATCTATCATCAAAAGCTTTACTCATGCAACAAAACCTCAATGAAAACTCTTAAACACATGCTAACAATACTCCATAAAATTTTCGGACCAAGATATGTCCATTAGCTCGGTCAAAAGCTCCAAAACATAACATACTCTCCAGATTCACGCCCAGAATGACCTTTTCATGGTTAAAAACACTTTTGACAGACCAAATGACATGGAATGATACATATAATATATATGAAGAAACTATACTCAAAGAGGAACAACTTTTATGAAGGAGTTATCATGTGAAAATACTTACAAAGGGTCGAAAATCTCCACGCAAAAAGACCTAGAAATCTGCCCAAGAGAGCTCTTTTGGGTTTCTCTTTAAGAACGGGGTGAAGAAGTGATTAAAGGGGAAGAAGTGTGTCTTTTACGACTCTATGATTCTGTAGGGGGAAGATATGGACTTGAATGACCATTGATTATGTGATGACCCGTTTTTGCGTGTATTTTCACTGGGGGAGTGGTTTTGATTTAATTAATATTATAGTGCTTTTATTTTAAATTATCGGATTTTAATTAGATTTTATTTGCTGTTTAATTTATTTTAGCTCGTTTTTTAATTTAAAATTTAATAGTTGGTTTTTATTAATTATTTATTATATTTTAGCTCGACGTTGTGTTTAAAATATTTTAAATGGTGTTTATTTATTTATTTGATGTAGTGTTTAATTTATTTTAGTTATTTATGTTTTTAATATCGTTTTCGGCGGATCAGTTTCTGGATCCCGGAAGTGAAGTTTTGACTTCATTTCTTTTTCCCTTCTTTTTTTTTTCTTTTTTTTTTTTCTTTTTCCTCTTTCCCTTTCCTTTCTTCTTCTTTTCCTTCTTTTTCTTTCTTTTCTTCCTTTTCCCCCGTTTCTTCCCCGTGCGCCGAACTCCCTCTCCCTCCCTTCTCTTTTTCCTTTCCGTAGACCCCTCTTTGGCCGGCCATATCTCCGTCGTCCAGTGGAGGTGTCGTACACCACCCCTGCCATTCTCTTCCCCTCCCACCAGACTACATCCCCACCAATTTTCAGAGCCGTCGGACCCACCGTTAGCCGCCACGCACGGCCTAAAGTTGCTGCCCCAGCCCAGTTTTTTCCTTTGTTTTTCCTTTCCGTGCAGCCTTCTTCGACCGCCCATATCTCCGCTGTCTGGTGGAGGTGTCATACACCACCCCCACCATTCTCTTCCCCTCACATCAGGCTACAACCCCACCAATGTTCAGGACCATCGGAGCCACCGTTAGCCGCCACGAGCCCCTCAAAGTCGAGGCACCAACCCAGTTTTTCCCCCTGTTGCCGAATTCTTCCTCCGCCCAGAACCGCCGCTTGTCGGCGGCGTGGCCTACACCACCCACCCAGAAATCTTCCCCTCCCTCCGGCGCACCACCCCACCAAAGATCTCCCCCAACCGTGCCGTCGTTTGGCTGGAAAAGTGCATCTAAGCCACTCGGTTTTTCACCGATTTCGGCGCCGTCGCACCACCTCCGGCCACCATCTTTTCACCACTTCTTCCCCTACCTCTTGCCGTCCTAACCCACCTAATTTCGGCCCCAATCCGTTGCCGAAGCAGCTCGCACAAGCTCAACTCCTATCAGCCCCTTCTTGGCCTTCGACCGCCGTTTCCACCACCACCCACGGCCAAAACTCACTTCCTTTAGCTTCATAAATATCTCAAGGCCATTCCCTATCAATTTGGTGTCTTGGTTTGTCCCCGTTCAAAAGTGGGTATTTTGCGACCCACGGCTACAGTGCATTTGCACTGTTACGTTGCTTTCCGCCCATCGTTTGCCGCGTCGCCGAACCTTCTAAAAATACCGTATAGCGCTGTAAGTATTTTCCAAACTCTACTTTTAGATTTAAATATATTTTGCTCATACAATAATTTATTTGGTTGGTTGGCTGATTCCGGACTGAGTCCGAGGAGTTCGGGGGTCGGGTGGATGGAGGACGGAGTTGCCTGATTCGTTGATTTATGCTTGGTTGGTTGTGTCGTGCATTGAGATTGCATTTACACGGTACATGCATGTGCATTTTATTTAAATTGAGAAAATCCTGTTTTATTGGCGTAAATGGATTTTCGGGTGCGTGCGTATCACGAGCCCAAGCCGGGATGGGTTAATATCTCGGTGGAGCTCCTCTGGTCACTCGGGAGTGGATAATACTGAGTGACATCCCCTGGGTTGTCGCTGGGCGACGACCGGATCGCACGATACGGTAACGCTGTCGTGTCGACTCCGTGGTCCTTAGTGGCGGGGACTAGAGGATGGCCTGGCCAGGTACGCGCGGGGCGGAGTCTGGGCATCACTCGTGTAGGTGTCACATGCGTAGTCGTTACCTGCGGTGTGGCACAGAGCCAGAGTGTGCGGATGATCCCTAGGGGAGATCATGGTGCATGCATAATTGGATTGATTGGTTTGATTTAGAGGCACGTGTAGGGATGGTGGTGAGCAGGGATGGTGGTAGAGTCCCGCCAGTGATTCCCGCCTACAGTGCTCTAATGGTTTTCGGATACGGGCCATTTTCGGGGAAAATGGTGAGGATGTGTTGAGGTTTTATGATCCATTTTCTGGGAAAATGGTGGTTTATTGATTTGGGCCATTATCTGGGATAATGGCGAGGACTGGTTTTGTGATCAATTTTCTGGGAAAATGGTGGTTTACTGATTTGAGCCATTATCTGGGATAATGGCGATGCTTGGTTTTAAACGATATGGTTTCGGCCGTTATCGGGGATATTGGCGAGATTTTGTTTAAAGGATATGTTTTTGGGCCAAATGGGTTTTTGGCGTGCGTGGAAAATATGGTTTATGAGTTTTGTGCATTGGCTTTTATTCATGCATATTGTTTGAGTTTAATGTATTTTCATCTAGTGGTGTTTGGGCTATAACTTACCTACGGCACCATTTTTTGTACCGTAGATTTTGGTGCAGGGATCGTGGAGGAGGAGGAGGAGGCTGAGCCCGAGGATGCGGCTCTGCCTGAGTTTTGAGTTGGAGCTTTTGTTTTAGTTTTGGCTTTGAAACAATATCTATATTGGTATTATTCTATTATGTATGTTTTGAACAGTTTTGTATTTTATTTAAGAAAAATTCTAGTACTTAGTATATGTCTTTGCTATCCGCTGCGTATTTCTTCGTACACAATTGTCGCTTGCACACACTTGGCACTCGTCGATAGGATGGTGACCCGGGTTGTCACCATCCGGACGTCTCGAATTCCCCGTATCCGTACGTGGGGATTTGGGGGCGTCACAGATTAGAGGTGGCTATGTGACATAAAGTGGAGAATAGAGAGGGGAAAGGACTGCCTGCAGAAGCTGTGAGGTATGGAGGTTGATGGGATGGGTTTCTCCATCTCATCAAGGCACTGTTTGGTGCAGCCAAGGGCAGTGGATGGTCTGCCATGTGGGGGAGGAAACTTCTCCCAGAAGCCTTGCCAAGGTGGCCAAATTCGTGGGCCTCAACCAAGTGGGCTTCAATTTGGGGTTTAAAGGAGGTTTGGTTAGGGTTTGAGATGCTATCAAGCTCAAATCCAATTTTTCTTGGCCCAATCAAATTTCCAAGGTTTAAAAGGTTGGATAATAATGTCATAACAAGGATTTGAGAAATTAATAGCATGTGGAAGTGATTTAATCAAGTGATTAAACATAATGCTAGAAATTGGATCAAAAAGGGTTTGAAGGCCAATTTAGGGTTTGGGGAAACCGTTTAGGGTTTTGGTTTGAACTAAGCTTTTGGAGTTTCAATTGGATTCCAACCATTTAGGTCTCACTAGGGTTGAAACCCTCTTTGATCTGGCTCAAATTGGTTGATCAGATGAAAAAGGTTTTACTTAGGTGGCATGATCTTACACCTTGATTTCCTTCACAAATCCATCTAATGGTTCCTCTTTGTGCCAAGTGTCTAATACTATTCACTATGTGTGGCTAAGATCTTGCCAAGTGTCCAAATAAAACTTCTCTAACCTAATTTGGACATTCCACACTGTGATTTTGAAAACACTGCACTTAATATGCTTGTCAATGTTACTATTCACTCCAAAAAAAGTGTAATAAACTAAGTACTAAAAAATCCTAAATATTCATATTAATCTATAGTGAAAATCGTTTACCAAGACTCAACCACGAAGTGCCCCTAAAAATAAATTCATAGTTTCAAACAGGCGTTTCGTCCGAAATTATGAAAATGTGTTATTGGGCCATAAAATCCTAAATATTCTACTGAGTCTAGTGGCACAGACCATTACATATTCTGACACTTCTAACTATCTCAAACAATTAAAATTGCATTTCTGGCACCATAGTGAGTGATAACACTGATTATGTTGATAGACTAAAACCTTTGCGATTAGCCGATTCGTGAAAACTTACAAAGTTTTACAAGGTTCCTCAAGTCTATAGAAATTCTACTATTGAATTTCTAGCGGGTTGTTACAGCCTAGGTGTTGAATAATATCATCAGTCAGCACTGCTCCTTTCTTTGCTCTCCAATAGAAGAAAGACATTTTCTTGGGAATATCTTCTTGCCAAAGCCACTTCCTCCATTCACACATACTTGTCCACATTGCCTAGAAATATCCCAGGTAGATTTAGTGCTGAATTTTCCATCCAAATAATGTTTCCATATCAAAACATCCCGCCCTTGGTGAAGTTGCACACCTAATTCACAAATTTGATTCAGCACCTCAGGCGTGACCAAGTCCCGAATAGCTTCAATTTTTGGCCCCCTTTCATCAATTACTTTAGCAACCGACAACTAGCTAGTTCCTACTACTAGACAAAAAATTTTAGAAAAGGTTTAAGTCTTTGGCTGTTGACTTTAAAATTATTTCCATTTTGAGGATTTAACACTTCCACAACCCTATGGGAGAAGACTATTTTTATCACATTAGGGACACTCCACCAAGATCTTAAGTTACCAGGGAATAAATGAAGTCGTGAGTTATAGAGTAGGACTTGTTGATTGGGTTCAAAGGATTTTCTGTGAATACGCCTATCAAGCAAAACCTTCATGTGTTCTTTGGTCAATTTGAAATTTTCATAGGCATCCCTCCTTAAATCATCTAATTCAGAATTCTGAAGTTTCCTTAAGGCACCAGCCTGATCAATGTCAAAGTTAAATCTTTTTATGACCCAATATGCTTTGTGTTCCAGTTCAACAGGCAGATGGAAAGCTTTACCATAAACCAACCTGTATGGGGACATGCCAAGGATGGTTTTATAAGTAGTTCTATAAGCCCACAAAGCATTAGACAATCTTAATGACCAATCTTTTCTGCTAGGGTTAACTATTTTTTCAAGAATTTGTTTATTTCCCTGTTAGCTAACTCAGCCTGGCCATTTGTTTGGGGATGGTAAGGAGTAGACAATTTATGCTGAATTCCATACTTTTTCAAGAGGGCAACAAAAGGCTTATTACAGAAATGAGTTCCATTGTCACTAATGATAGCCCTAAGGATGCCAAACCTAGTCACAATATTTTCTTTTAGGAACTTAAGCACTACTTGGTGGTCATTCTTTTTGCATGGAATAGCTTCACCAACTTAGAAACATAGTCTAGTGCAACTAGAATGTACAAATACCCAAAATATGAAGGGAATGGGCCCATGAAATCAAGGCCCCAACGGTAAAAAATCTCAAGTACTAAAACAAGTTGCAGTGGCATCATGTCTCTCTTAGTAATTCCACCTAATTTTGTATTGGTTCACACATCTTACAAAAGTTGTAAGCATCTTTAAACATGTTGGGCCAATACAACCCAGATTGTAGGATCTTAGCAACTGTTTTCTTGGCAGAAAAGTGCCCACCACAAGCTTCAGTGTGGTAGGCAGCAAGAACAGAGGATATATCAGCATTTGGAGCACATGTATGGATTATTTGATCAAAATAGTACTTAAACAAATATGGGTCATCATAAAATAAATCCTTAACCTCTGTTCTGAATCTTTTTAAAATCTTGAGCAATCCAATGAGGGGGTGTTTACCTGTCACTAGAAAGTTCACAATGTCAGCAAACCAAGGAACTGAGTCAATTGAAAGTATATGCTCATCAGGGAAAGAATCAGAAATAGGAATAGATGGTTCAATTTCTATAAATGTAAGCTTAGAGAGGTGGTCAGCAACTACATTCTCCACTCCCTTATTGTCTTTTATGGTGATATTGAACTCTTGGAGGAGTAATATCCATCTAATCAACCTTGGTTTGGCATCCTTCTTAGTCAACAAATATTTCAAGGGTACATGGTCAGTGAAAATAACCATAGGAGAACCAAGAATATAAGCTCGAAATTTATCTAAAGCAAAAACAATTGCATGCAATTCTTTTTCTGTGGTAGAGTAGTTCTTTTGGGCTCCATTTAAGGTTTTGCTAGAATAATCTAAATGACATAAGGAGAGTTATCTCTTTGCTATCCAAGTACAACTTCTATGGCAAAGTCACTAACATCACACATGATTTCCAAAGGGAGAGACCAGTAAAGGGGTTGCATGATAGGGGTTGTAGTGAGTAGGATTTTTAACTAATCAAATGCATCTTGGTGTTCTGAGGTCCATTTAAAATCAGTGTCATGCATGAGTAATAGACATAAGGGTTTAGAAATAGAACTAAAGTTCTTTATGAATCTCCTATAAAATCTAGCATGCCCTAAGAATGACCTAATATCTTTCACTATCTTGGGACTAGGAAGCTTAGAAATCAGGTCAATTTTGGATTTATTGACTTCAATGCCTTTAGATGAAACAACATGACCAAGAACTACACCTTGTAGAACCATAAAATGACATTTTTCCCATTCTCAAAGGAACTACCAAACATAGAAAGATCATCCATGAACATCTCTAAACTATCCTCAATCAAATCACTAAAAATACTGAGCATGCATCTTTGAAAAGTGGTTGGGGAATTACATAACCCGAATGGCATTCTCCTAAATGCAAAGGTTCTAAAATGACAAGTGAAAGTAGGCTTTCCTGATCTTCAGGTGCAATCTCAAGTTGATAGTGGCCTGAAAATCCATCTAAAAAACAATAGAATGCATGACCAGCAACTTTTTCTAGAACTTGGTCAAGAAATGGCAATGGAAAGTGATCCTTTCATGTGGCTGCATTAAGTTTTCTATAATCAATCCACATTCTCCAGCCTGTGGTCACTCTTGTAGTAACTAACTCATGTTTTTTTTTTTCATTTTTATCACAGACAGTCCAAATTTCTTTGGTACCACTTGAATGGGATGAACCCATTTGCTATCTAAGATTGGGTAAATAATACGTACATCTAGTAATTTTAGCACCTCATTTTTTACTACTTCCTTCATTGTCAATCTCCTTTGCATCTCTCTAAAGGGTCTTGCATCCTTTTTGTTGAACCCAAGATTTCAAGTTTCATGTAATTATAAATCTACACATGAATTTTGATGATAACAAATGAATTCAAAGAATAAAGGAGTCTCAAGCTCAAGTTATCCACACAATGGAGTCAAGCACATAAAGAAACCAAGCATGAGCAAGAAGGGAACAAGTTCACATTAAAGTCATAGAGTAATGTTGTAAATCTTTTAAAAATTTGAAATTAGGATTAAGGCTCAAAATTAATATTTTATCATAAAGCATTAAAATACATTTTCCACATGTGCATGAATATTTTGAAAACTTTGAAAGATGATTGTTTGTCATCTTTCACATATGCATGACATGATTAAAGGTTTGAATTTTGAAAATATTACAGATGATTGATTGTCATCTTTCACATGTGCAGGCTTTATTTGAATATTTTCAAAAGTGATTGATGCTTTTTTTGACTTATACAAAAGGTAGATGTTTTTATTTGAAAATTTTGAAAGGTACAGTGTGATCATTTTGTCATATGCAAAAAGTAAAAAGATTGAGTTTGAAATTTTTGAAAAGTAAAGTGTGCTCCTTTGTCATATGCAAAAATTAAAAAGATTAGGTTTGAAATTTTTGAAAAGTGAATGATATTGTCTTTGATATGTGAATCTTTTTAAATTTGAATATGAAGTCTCATATGCCTACAAATAGATCATTTGAGAGTTTCACATTTACAACACCAAGAGCATACAACATTCATTCAAAGCTTTCATTCTCTCTTCTCTAAGTATTGAGCCTTAATCCTTATTCATTTTGAGAGATATATTTTGTGACTCAGTTTAGAATGTGCTTCCAAGTGCAGAAGTGTCAAGTTGTATCAAGGATAAGTCCAGGATCGTATTCCACAGGGACAATGGGTTATCAAAGCGTATAAAGGATTTGTGAGGAACAAATGAATCGAGTATGTGAGATGAAAATAAAATTAAAATGTTATGCCAAAAAAATAATTGAAATTGAATTTAGAGTTTCTAAAGAAAGGCAAATTAACAGACACTTGGGTTGGGTTTGAGATTCTTTTTACCTCGGATTCTAGATAGTTTCTCGATTAACAATCCAGTCAAGGAATTGATATTCGGAACATAAAAATTAAGCTCAAGTTTTTGCAATATTTTCTCAAGAAATTCTCTAATTTACTAGCCAAATTTATATTCATAATCAATCGAAAGAGGCCTTGATAAATTCAAGCTTTTGTTGTGCCTTACGTCAACAACAAAACAAGAGCAAGAGCCGCAATCTATTTTCCATTTGAATCCGACTAGTAATTTAGTGAAATTAACATTAAACAATAAAATATTGCATCAAACTAGAATCTAAAATAAATTAAATCTCATTCCACAACCCAAGCTTTAGTAATTAGTTACACATGATATTTTTAATAACAAAAATAAATCTAAGTGGAACCATATCAAAAACTAAGAAAATATAAATAAACTTTAGAATGAAATAAAAATAAAAAGTCTATAATATCAACTCAAAGAAATAAGACAAACTAAATTAAAGAAATAAACTTGAAACTATAACAAGGTAATAAACTTGAAACTCTAACAAGGTAATAAACTTGAAACTCTAACAATGTAATAAACTTGAAACTCTAACAAGGAAATAAACTTGAAACTCCAACAAGGTAATAAAATTGAAACAAAAAAAAAACTACCCCCGGCCTGCTGCCTTCCCTTGGTTTTATAGGTGTTGTCCGTGAGTTATACAAGTGGGAGGCTTGCATGTGTGTGTGAGTGGAATTCTAGCTGTAAAAAGTGGAGGTGCCGTGATTTGTGCTTCTCTTTTTCCGTGTGTGTTGCCGTGATTGTTGTTGCTTGTGTTGCTTTCTTCAATCTGCTTCTTTCCGTGAATGATTTTGCTTCTGTTTTCTATTTCCTGCATGTGTTCTACTTTGCTTTTCTTCCTTTTGCATGTGCATGTGTTGACTGCATGTTACAAGTTGCTGTCCGTTGGTTTGAGCTGAAAGTGTTTCTTCATGTGCCTTTTGTTTCTATCCGTGTGATGCATATGCTCCAGCTGTGAGCTTCACTTTCTGCATGTGCGAATTGCAAGTTCCAGCCGTGAGTTGTGAGTTGCTTTATGTGAGCTGTCCAAGTGATCTGCATGTGTGCTGCATATGTCCTGGTTTGCTGCTGCATGTGCATTTTATTTTCTGCAAGTGTGAGTGATGCCGTGTGATGCTTTCATTTTCTGCTGCATGTTTCTACTTTTTTCTGCATGTGAGTTGAACTTTCTGCATGTGTTCTCTTTTATCCTCTGCATTTCCAGCCGTGAGTTCCACGTTTGATGCATGTGTAGTGCATGTGGAGTGGTTGTTGCATGTGTTCCCTTCATTTATTTCTTTCACTTGCTTTTATCTTCATAAAATTTTTCAGCTATGTAAGCAATGGCTTCACTCCTAGACACCGACCAAGATTCAACTATAAGTTTTACGTAAGTATTAGTCGGCCCCACATCAAAATGCATGTATCTAAGTTTAATTAGGGGTAATATATTGTTTCGCATGTCAAAGAAAATTAATTCACATTATCTAACTAATACTCTTATTTTAACTCATAAAGCACTTTTACTCAAGATATTTAAGAGTATTAATGTCACATAATTGACCATTTATCAGTTTGCGCTGTATTGTTCTTATTTCACTCATTGATGAGTATTTTTTTATAACTACCCACTATCAGCTCTTGTATCAGTAAAATGATGTGTATAACCCTTGTGCGTGTAGAAAGTGTTCTACACAGGGAATAGTTGAATCATCACATGTAAGGTGATTGCAAGTGTAGAGGGTGTTCTACATGGATCCTTTGTAGCGGTGTTGTTCAAAGGTGTAATAGGTTTCTATCTCCACCTGAAAGAGGTTGAATAGTGAATTCGGGGATCCTTAAGAGGTAGCTTGAGGTGAGGACGTAGGCAGTGGGGTCGAACCTCGTTAACATACTAAGTTTGCTTCTCTCTTACCCTTACTCTTTATATTTATTGTTGTTTCATATTTTGTTTATATTTTATATTGTATATTTGATTTATAATTGTTATTTTTTTAAATACAACTCAATTCACCCCCCCTCTTGTGTTAGTCATTTGGGCAACACTCTTCTAAATAAATTTTATGGGTGCACACTAAAGGGTTTATACCTTTTATGTCAGCTAATGTCTAAGCAATGGCTTTCTTATGCTTTTTTAGGACTTCTAACAATTTTCCTTCTTGCTTACTAGTTAAATGGGAAGAGATTACCACTGGAAAAGTGTTGTGAGGTCCCAAAAAGGTATACTTCAACTCTTGCAGCAAAGGCTTGAGGTCTAGAGTGGAAATTTGCTCCTCTGAAGGTCTCAGTGTTGCTCTCACTGGGGGAAGTTGCTCAAACTTGAGCTTCCATTGCAATTCAACTTGGGTACCTACAAATGAAGTGGAGGAAAATTCATTAGTTGTGTCAATTGGGTCAAGATCATCCTCTAAATCAATCAATGACTCAGTAGACTTGTAGAACAATGGAAAAGTTTCTAAAAGAATGCTTTCTAACAGGTTTACTTCCTGCACTTCTTCCACTTCTTGGGGATGCTTGCATAGGTTGAAAATATTTAGTTCCAAATTCATTCTTCCAAAGTCATATTTCTACAATTTATTAGAGCATTTGAGGTAGCAAGAAATGGTCTTCCCAAAATTACAGGTGCTTGAAATACAAAATTTATGGAAAGTTGCATGTCAAGGATAACAAAGTCTACTGGATAGTAAAACTTATCAACTTGGACTAAAAAATCTTCCACTACCCACCCCTCTAGGTATTTTGATTGACCTGTCAGCTAGCTGTAAACTAATCGAAGTAGGTTTCAATTCACCTAAGCCAAGCTTTTCATAAACATTGTAAGGCAACAAGTTCACACTGGACCCTAAATCTAGTAATGCTTGACCAATTTTAGAATTTCCTATTATGCAAGCAATAATGGGTGATCCTGGGTCCTTCTATTTAGGTGGGGTGTTGCTTTGAATGATTGCACTAAGATTTAATAAAGGTATGTTAATCCTCACTTGCTTAAAAATTTCTAAAATCTCATAATGATTCTTGTTTTTGCGTAAAGGGGCTAACCATGTAGGGAAAGGGGTAGGTGCTTGCCAATTTTTCTTTTCAGATTCATCATGCAATGAGTTAGGATCCTTACCAATGATGTCTGATTTAGGAGTGGGATTTTCCAAAACTTTTCCACTTCTCAAGGTTGTGATAGCTTTCACTAGTTTAAGGGTTGAGCCTTCAGCTGCATCTGACACTTGATAGAGTTGGCCCTGAGGGTTAGGCTATGGCTAAGCAGGGAACTTTCCCTTCTCTTGGATGCTCAGGGTTGTGGTGGGCTTTGTTAGGGACCCCCTGATATCATTGATGGCTTGTGAGTTTTGGTTGTTAATGGTGGCTTGCCCTTGCATGAACTATTGGAGGTTTGTTGCCATTTACTAGACAGTATCTTCAAGATTTTTCCTCTGTGCCAAGGGTGCTTGTGAAGGGCATTGAGAAGCCCTAGTGTTGGTTGATGTGTGTTAGAAGTGTATTGAGAAGGACCAGGTCCATTGGGTGGCTGGTGAGCTACTTGGTCATTCCTCCAGCTGAGGTTTGGGTGGTTTCTCCAATTTGGATTGTAAGTGTTGGGGTATGGGCATATATTGCATTTCTTAGATATCTTGTGCACAGCTTGTATCTCATTCACCTTTTTCATATCAATAGTTTCCAATTTCTTAGAGATTAGTGCTAAGTCTAGAATGCAAGTCATCCCCATCCCTCAAGCTATATTTCCCACCCCCAGTTATGGTCTTTAAAGGTTCTGTCTTATCATAAACATCTTAGATGTCCCATGATTGGGCATTTTCAGCTAGATAGTCAAAGTACTCAAAAGCTTGATCGGGTTCTTTGTTAAAGAATTCCATTACACATTGTTTCTACAAATTGTCTCATCTTAAGTTGCAAATCCTTATAGAAAAAAGTAATGATTCTCCAGTTTTCATAAACATGATGAGAACAAGCATTAAGTATGACCATAGAATAATACGAATAATATATCTACGGAAACTATGCTCAAAGAGGAACAACTTTTATGAAGGAGCTATCGTGTGAAAATACTTACAAAGGGTCGAAAATCTCCATGCAAAAAGATACAGAAATCTACCCGAGATAGCTCTTTTGAATTTCTCTCTAAGAACAGGGTGAAGAAGTGATTAAAGTGAAAGAAATATGGCTTGCACGACTCTAGACTTCTGGAGGGGGAAGATATGGGCTTGAAAGACCCTTGATTGGAGGTGGCTATGTGACATAAAGTGGAGAATAGTGAAGGGAGAGGACAGCTTGCAAAAGCTGTGAGGTATGGAGGTTGATGGGGTGGGTTTCTTCATCTCATCAAGGCACTAATGGGTGTAGCCAAGGGCAGTGGATGGTCTGCCATGTGGGGGAGGAAACTTCTCCAAGAAGCCTTGCCAAGGTGGCCAAATTCGTGGGCCTTGGTGGGCCTCAACCAAGTGGGCTTCAATTTGGGGTTTAAAGGGGGTTTAGTTAGGGTTTGAGATGCTATCAAGCTCAAATCCAATTTTTCTTGGCCCAATCAAATTTCCAAGGTTTAAAAGGTTGGATAATGATGTCATAACAAGAATTTGAGAAATTAATAGCGTGTGGAAGTGATTTAATCAAGTGATTAAACACAATGCTAGAAATTGGATCAAAAAGGGTTTGAAGGCCAACTTTAGGGTTTGGGGAAACCGTTTAGGGTTTCGGTTTCAACCAAGCTTTTGGGGTTTCAATTGGATTCCAAGCATTTAGGATTTCACTAGGGTTCAAACCCTCTTTGATCTGGCTCAAATTGGCTAATCAGATGAAAAGGGTTTTGCTTAGGTGGTACGATCTTACACCTTGATTTCCTTCACAAATCCATCTAATGGTTCCTCTTTGTGCCAAGTGTCTAATACTATTCACTATGTGTGGCTAAGATATTGCCAAGTGTCCAAATAAAACTTCTCTAACCTAATTTGGACATTCCACACTGTGATTTTGAAAACACTGCACTTAGCACGCTTATCGAGGTTACTATTCACTCCAAAAAAGCGTAATAAACTTAGTACTAAAAAATCCTAAATATTCATATTAACCTACAGTGAAAACTGTTTACCAAAACTCAACCCCGAAGTGCCCCTAAAAATAAATTCACAGTTTCAAATAGTTGTTTCGTTTGAAATTATGAAAATGGGTTATTGTGCCATAAAATCCTAAATATTCAACTGAGTCTAGTGACATAGACCATAATGTATTCTGACACTTCTAAATATCTCAAACAATTAAAATCGCATTTCTGGCACCATAGTGAGTGATAACACTGATTATGTTGACAGACTAAAACTTTTGCGATTAGCCAACTCGTGAAAACGGTTTTCACGAGGTTCCTCAAGTCTATAGAAATTCTACCATTGAATTTCTAGCTGGCTGTTACACTAGTTCTGATGTCTATCTGACTCTAGATATGCTTTAAAGAGAGACCTTGAAAGATGGTAGAGACAGATGGGAACAAGCCATACATGTCACTGTAGCTTGCCTTGGGTCCAATCCCTTAGTCATTTCTCATAATAAAGGTCTCCCATGTGGTGTTGGGCCATACCTATGTGTAACACCCTAATGAAAGGCCCAAACCACTTGGCTTATACTACAAAATAACTAGTCAATGATACAGTTGGAGTCTCATTGGAACTTTATAAAAAACAAGAACTTCTCATTCGCAAGCAATGTGAGTTACCATACACCACCTACCCTTATCTTTATCATATGTGGTATCATAATCAACCCCCCTTAAATTCCCAACGTCATCTTTGAGCTTCTCTGTTGTAGGTGGCACGGCTTAAGTCCCATATTTCTGGCTGGGATAGGCTCTGATAGCACCGCTTGCGAAGCCCCCGGCCCCCGCTTGGGATGTGACGTTGATTAAATGTGTCGGGACATGTAATACAAGGCTATATACCCCTCGTACATGACAGTTAAGATGCAATGCATCTAACATTCTAGTAGTATGCAATAAAAATCACAACGAAAAAATTCTTTTCTATCTATTTAAGCACGTTGGTGAAAATAAATAAGATGCAAAGTACCAATGAGTGCAAATATCCCAAAAGCTTTATATAGCATATGCACTGTCGAAAGAGTTATATTTTCAAAAGACTCCCGAAAGATGTAGAGTATCATAAAGTTCCCAAAACATAGTACTATTTCAAAAGATCATCTAAACCATAAAGGTAATTTTTCTTAAGTCAGCATAGGGTCGTTCCTACTTGGCCCTCCCTTGACTCAAAATCCTCCTCGGCTCCTCAAACAACTTCCTAATCTCAGTTAAGAATTGGTCGACTGCCTCCAATCTATCTACGACGAAAGACTCCAGGGAACCCTCAGGGCTCTTCGAGGCCTCCTTAACTATCTAGGGAGTTGGTCTCTTATGCTTCCCTATCAGGATTGCCTACACCTGTTACAACTTCTACCATTCCGGGAGGGGAATGGTTGTGGAAACTACCATAAGGAGATTTTGAGAAATCTCAGCAAGTAAATAGTCAACATATCACAAGCATATAAAAGCAAACCACAAATGAATGCATGGACATGTACTTTGACGTAAAACCTTGACATATACAACATAAACTTTCTCCTAAAACAACTTTTCATCTTTTAAACTCTTAACACATGTTCACATCATTTGAGCACGGGTTCTTGTTCATATCATAACATATTATGCCACTTCCTTTTTGTTTCATAACATGTCACATTGAGATCATATCTCATCATTTCATATAATTTCATCTCATATCATAACATAGCATATCATGGCATAACATATCATGTCATATCGAATCATGGCATATCATAGCATAGAGCTCAAATGCCTTGTTCATATCATATATTTCACATGATTGGATACCTCACAATTCCTCTATGCATCGTGTGTTTCCCGCTAGTTACCGCATCAACCAATGTCCACTTGATCAAGGTGGCTACGTCATAATCATTAACATATTCTTTTATGGTAGTTCACTTATTTCGCTTTCACCGTATGACACCCACTAGCTTTAGGCGCAACCTCGCTCCGATATCCTTTCCATAAGAAACCATTTGAGGCTTGTTGACTGTATTTTGTCAACCCAGGGGCCTCCACTCGACTTTAAACACTCTAGAGTGGACAAAGAGTTCCACTAGGGTATTTCCTCATCCTAGCATTTGTAAAAAATATGTTGACTCTCTTTTAAAAACATGGACCCAATTGCATGGGACATGGACATATGATGAAGTACTTATCTTACTCATGCAACCTATGAAAGCCAAAACATATAGCCCAACTAATGACATGCGTCTTGCAACGTAGCTTTGAAAATATTAGAACATGCAATCATATGAGGAATACACGTAAGCATGGTTGAATCATACATGCCAAAACACAAAATAGAATTTTAAAAACCCTAATAAGGTCTTGGCCGATTCATACAAGTCCTCCAAATATGGATTTTCATCATCATAACACCTATACTTATACTTCTACACATTAATATATCAAAACAAGCATGCATGACACATACACATGTCAAAACCAAAACCCTTATATGGCATATTCAAAATCTTCTTTAACCAAAGCATCACAAAATATGGCATTTCACATTACTTTTATCAATCTGAGCATACATATAAGAAGATAACAAAATTCAAGCTATGATAAACAAATAAGAGTTCACGAAATATATATAAGTGTTATCGAGAGTAAGTTGGAAGTTTACTTACAAAAGTCCAACGTATAAAATAGTAAAAATCTGAAAAACATATTAAGACGTATAAGAAAATAACTAGAGAAACCCTAGTCTTGAAATAAGGGTGAGTCTGAGTATCTAAGGTTTTCGAAAATATTTTCTCATGGAAAAATCTTAGAATCCATAGCCCTCAAAAGACAAAAACCCTAGCCTTTCTTCCAAGTGATGGTCGTGGCCTTGCTCTACCTTAGATCACATGTTCATGTGTTTAGAACAACCAGAACATTTTGATTTCCCTCTTCCCTTTAAGAGAAATCCTAAACTGAAACATTGTATGCGTGTTCTCTCTCTTGGTCATGCATGCTCATCAAGAGAAGGTGAGAAAATGCTTACCTCCATGTGCTTCTCCCTAGTTGAAATGTTGAAGATGGTTTCTAGGTGATTTTCGAAAATGGTGAAAAGAATGGTGGCATTGGTTGGTGAGAAAGTGTGAGAAAATAAAAGCTAGAGACAAAAGATGGTGTGGCCGAATAGTCTAAGAGAAATCTGGAAAATTTTTGAGCAAAAAGGCCTCCCAAATTTCAGCTTCTCCCTTATATAGAGCCTTCCCTCTCTTTTCAATAACTAATGCATGCATGACACTTGACAAAAAGGGTTTTCCTTTCCCTCATGATGGGATTGCATGGGAAAGACTAAAGATTGCTTGTGTGTGTGGGTGGTGTGTAGCTCTCATCCAAAACCCTCTCTCTTCCTCACTTGTCGTTATGCCCTTCTTCACTTGTTGTGGTTCATTGCACTTGGTGGCCAAAAGGTAATTCTCTATAAAACCCTAATCTTCTAAGATACTCTACTAGTGTGAATGGTTGCCATGTGGCATCAAGGGCGCGTGTGTGTCTTGAGCTTGCTGAAATCTCTAGGTCCTCTCAAGAGATCTTTTGTCTTCCATAGGTGTCCCATGAGTTTCCTTCTTGCCTTGAGCCGTCGCCCCCCCTCTCTCTATTCCTTCTCCAAGAGTCTCTTCTAGAACATGACTTTTCCTCTTCCCAAGTAAAATCTTCTTGGTACTCCAAAGGTTTCTCTTTATGCTTGACAAATGTCAACCAAAGGGGTTGGCCTTTGCATATGGGTGTGTAAGCCCTAATCTGAAACTCTCACTCCTTGTCTCTTCCACTCACTTCTTCTAGAACCTCTATGCATGTTGGACAAGTGTCAAACATTGCTACTTTCCTAAGTTTCAAATGATGAGTTTCTATAAAACAACAATACTCCCCTCATGCCATGTGGCGCCTCCACCATCCTTAAGGATCAACTTGGGCTCTACAAAACCCTAATTCCTATAGGTGGCCGAATCCTCTATGGGCCTTTTCTTCTATTTTCTCTCCTGGGCTCTTAAACTTAGAACTCCAAGATCCAATCCAATACATAAAATAGAAAATTGCTCCCTCCAATACTTAGATGAATAATCCATACACAAATAATATCCAAAAGAAACACGAATAAGGTCTCTTGTAAAAAATCTGGGATGTCACATTTGTTCGTCCGTAATCTTTTTTCCTCAAGTTCACTCCAGATGTGACATCTCTTATGGAGTATGAGCCTCTGTGTATGACACATGTCGCCTCAAAGCACCTTTGCTGTTATCTCAAAGAGCTCCCACATCCTCATCGAGCTTTTTCTTACCTGTTTCTCACCCTAGTATCGTCAGCACATCATTTGCTCACCCTAGTATAGTTAGTACATCATCTCGAAGAACTCCCACACCCTTGTACTGTGTCTGTCAAGCTTTACTACATGGTGTCACTCGCCCTCCCCCTGGATTAACTACACTTTTCTCGCCTGGCTATCTCTTGGTCACCCATCTTCTATCCTCGAGAGGGATGTCTTTCCTTGCTTTGATGCGGTCCTCACACGAGTACTCATTACTCGCCCCTAGTTTTGATCACTCTTTATTCGCTCGAGGTGTGAGCAGTTTTGTGCGCATTCGGGTGCAAGCATTGTTTGCTCACCCAAGGGTTTGAGTACTTGCCTCCCGTGGTGTTTGAAAATGGGATGAATATTCCTTCAATGTTGTTTCTCGCCCTTCTACATGTGAGGACTTTAACTCACATCCAAGCAAATTGCTCGTTGTTGTTGCTCGCCCTTCGTAGGAGCACATTATTCAGGAGTGCAAATGCTTTCGAGCTTTGTTGGTCACCCCGAGGCTCGAGCTTTGTTGTTTGCCTAGGGGTTTGTGCTTTTTTGCTCGCCACGGGATTCGAAATCTCTTTGCTTGCCTAACGAGAAAGGAGCTCCCTCGTAATTTGAGCAACTTGAATGGGGGTCAGATACAGACTCAATAGCCGATCTCCCACGTGATTTGATCTATTTCGTCGAAGGTTGGATCTGTGCTCTAGAACCAAGCTCCCACGTGATCCAATTACATGCTCGGGGTCCAGTTCCCACATTATCCGACCAATTTGCGCTATCAGAGTGCTTCGTCAAACTCGCCATTTACAGATTTAATATTAGTCATTGTGGTTGATGATCAATTATCTCCCACGATGCTTTTAAAACATCATTTTTTTCCTTCAAATTTAAAATTATATGTATAAGGGGAGCTGAGCACGTGCTTTCACTTGCCCTCCTACTAGTTTTTAAGAAAAAACAACGTATAAATGCACAAAATAATAGAAGCCATGTTGATGCCATGGCGTTTAGAATATTGAAGTTTCTTTTCTTTTGGTACCGAAGGATTGATTATTATCAAAAGTTTGATTTGGGCAAGAATCATTTGTTGTGTATCAGTTGATTTATTTTTTTCTATGTAATCACAACATCTTTTTATGAAAGGGCCCCTGGTCTCATACTGACCATTATGTTGCAAATTTAGAATTTTGGAGGGGACAAATTTTAACACAAGGGTAGCATACTAAGAAAAGCTTCCACATGGGCACCAAAATGGGTCAAATTCATGGGATGCCCACTATGTACTATGATAGAGTATTCTCCTCTTTTTTTCTTTCATTTTTTAAGAAATTATTCTGCACAAAAGTTAAATTAAATTGGAAAATAAATAATATTCATTGGGTACAATTTTTTATTTTTCCCATCATGATGTTGGTTTGAGATTTTTTTTATTTTCATCTGCATAAAAGATCTTAAATAAGTCAGTCATAGCCTCGTGATTCACACCCTTGAGGTCAAAATTAAAACAAGAAGGAAAACCATGTTAATGGTGCATTTGTTTGGAAGATCAACGGTGGGAAATTGGCTTTGTAACCACCAATGGTCAGGCGGCAAGTGACGTGGGGCTTTAAGCCTTTTGAATGGACATACGAAGTATTTTTCAACGGAAAAATAATATTTACAGTTATAATTATATAAATTTCGTATAGTTTTTTTTTAAAAATAAATTAATATAAAAAAATAGATTTTTTAATTATAAACTCTATTTTTTATAAAAAAATTGTACTATATTTACATATTTTATAACTATATATATCATTACGCTTATTAACATCATGTCAACATAAATATTCATAAAAGAAAAAAAAAAACCGAACAGACTCGCTCTTTCTTTGTCCCTATCTTTTTTTTTCTTTGATTTTAAAACATATCTTTTCTGTTCTTATTTCTAGCATCTAAATTCCACTGCCATATATTATTTGTCTAAAAAAATTTCATTCAATAAAAATAAAATCAATTTTATGCTTTTGTTTTGTGGCCTTTTTCGGTTTTTAATTAAAAAATTTATATGGTTTTAAAATTTTATAAACACACAAGAAGTGAAGTCCGTGGTCAACAGGATATATGCAATAATATTCCTTTACCTCATTCCCATCTGTAGGATAAAGATTTTTTTTTAAAGAAAAATCTTTACAATCTAATTGAAATAAATTGAAATCTTTCAACAACATCGAAATAAAGTGAAAGAAAGGAAGACAATTTTTTATAATTCGAAGAAAGCTGAACATTTCTTAATTACTTCTTATACAATACAAGAAGAAGAGGTCACATACTCTCTCTCTCTCTCTCTCCTCTTTCTCTCTCCCCATTTCACCTTCCTCTTTTCACAAACATTTAAGAGATTCCACCAATGGTCTTTTCTTTTCCATTGGATTGTACAGATTTCTAGCTGAAATACCCATCTCAATCCCATTTATTTCTGGTTGATTTTTGGCTGTTCTGTGTGATTCTTCTTGGATAATAAGACTTTAAAACTCGCCTGGGTTCCTGGCTTTTGCTTTCCTGTGCCAGCTCTCTTTCTGGGTTGTTGCAGAAAAGCCTTCCATACCCGGCTGTATGATGCTATACAAGGCTTCCAGAGAAAAAATTTAATTTCACTTTTCTCAAAATTCCTAAGTTTGTCGATAAATTTGTTTTCTGTTTGCTTTATTTATTTTCTTTTCCTGGCTTGTTTTTTCAATTCCTTTTTCTTCATTTGGGGAAAAGAGTGAGACATGGGCAAGCATGGGCCTTGCTATCACTGTGGAGTTACAAGTGAGTTCTTGTTTCTCCAACTTTATTTTGTTTAATTCCGAACAGACAAGAAAAATCGGTTTCTTCGTTGTCTTTTCTGATTTCCCAATAAATATTATGCCAATAGTTTGTGCCTAAAGAAATAATTCTTTCATGAAAATATTACTATACGCAAAAGGGAAGAGATTACTTGGACAAATGAAATGAATTCCCAGTATGTAAATCTCGTATTATTTTGTTTTCATAATCCAGAACCACATGCTTGCTTGTTTCTTTGAATACATTTAGTGGTTTTGAGTTTAAGTTTGCTAATGGATTTTAAATTTTCGTTTTCGATTATTCCCAAACCCTTTAGTTTTATCATTCTGTTCGTGTTCATCTCCTTTGACTGTTGTTGGATTTTCAAACTACGTAACCTACTCAAAATTGAGTTTGAACGCTCTGGTTAATTATGGAGTCTAAACGTTACTTTTATAACTTTCCCATTGTTCTCCAGGTGTTTGTGAACCAGACTACCGAGTCAAACTGTAGTTTCAATTCGTATTTCTTTGCCAGCTCTCTGATTAACTTGTGGTACCCGTGTCTCATTTCCTTTATGACTTGGACTACTCTCTTCTTTGTTTGAACTGTTTTCTCACTCTGTCAATATGGAACTTATGTTCCAACTCATTTTTTGTTTCATTGGACATAAATTGATCTGAAGCTGTTCAATTCAATTCCTGATAAGGATTACCTGTATGGTGATAGACTCTGGATTCAGTTCTAAATGTTGACGTCAACAAAACTGTTTCTTATCATTCCAATAGAGTTTGGTTTATTACCTCAAAACTTGGCACCTAGTGCATTCTTTTGGTGTGCATTTTAACTTCTATCCTCAAGGGGATCTTCCATATAACCACAACTTCAATGCGCATGCCTCAAGTCAGCAGAACAAAGTTTAATGTTAATTATTTGGATTCAGTACTGCAAGTATTCCTTGCTCATTAGTCTATTGGATATAAGTTGTGTGAGGGAAAGAGATTCTTCTCATTACCATGGTCGTTACATTCTAGAATGCAGTCTTAATCATTTGAGATTAATAACAAAGAAAATGTATTGGAGATATAAAAATACTTAATTGGTATGGAATATGGTGTAGTTGTAAAGGAATCCTCAAGAGCAATGCCAATTTGTTTTGTTTTTGCTTGTAACTCAATTAGTGCACCTCGTGTAAGCCATATGCTAGTGTGCTAGAGTTCATCTACTGTATTTAAAAAGGAAATCCCGTCCCCTAGCCTAGTCCATCTAAGATTTAAGCTCTGGGCTCCATCCATATTTCTTGCTGCATTAAGATAATAATATGCAGTTAACCCTGAACCTAGATTACATATGGAGGATCAGCAACCTGGGGTTTTGTTTTTAAAAAGATAAAGGAAACTATGGAATTGAAATGAAGTAATGTACTGCCTATCCACTCAGCGTGCTAGAAGGAAGTAATAGAATGATATTTGCTACTGTGGCAAATTATTTATTGCAAGTAAGATGTCCATGTTAAATTTCTCACCTTCATTTATACTCATAAAGGTGTTTCTGTTTCCTCGTATTAGAATTACTAACAACATGCTGTGCTTGGCAACTCTTTGCTCTGAACTCAACCCAACTTTAATCCCCAATATGAGCTTATACTTAAAGATGATTATATGGTTAGTTGACCAGCTAGGAATGAGCTATGTTCTAATTTGAAAATTTGAGGTTATTAATCCCGGTGTCCATAATCCATCTGTCCATAATCCATCCGTTATTAGTTCCCTGGTGTCTCTGGCTGCTCTTCACTTGATGTGATAAATGACATAGTTAACCATGAATGCTATTTTACGGGCATGGTTCCCTTGAATCCTGTTCTTTGCTTGTCCAGTTGGCTGAACTATAGGAACCCTTGTCTAATTCCAAGTTGCCACTGCAGCACAAAACATCTTGGTGGACAAAATACAAATTTTCATGAAAATGTTTATTCTTTGTCATGCTGATGTGCTGAACTTTGTCTTTATCCATGGCATGAATATACATTTTTCATCTTCTGAGCTGATCGCCTCTTATACAGTAATAACATGTCTCAGTTTAGCTGGGGTTATTTTCAGGTTAATATGACGACTGAAATTGGATTACTTTGAAGTTTTAGAGGAGCAATTGATCTGTAGTCATTTATGTTAATTTTTATTACATCTTTCTGTTTTTACTTAAAAAATTATTTAATGTGTATTGACGTCCAATTGTGAATCATTGCACCAGATACTCCCCTTTGGCGCAATGGGCCTCCTGAGAAGCCAGTCTTGTGCAATGCTTGTGGATCTCGGTGGAGGACAAAGGGAACACTTGCAAATTATACCCCCCTACATGCTCGGGCAGAACCTGATGAGTACGAGGACCACAGGGTTTCCAGGGTGAAGAATATATCAATAAATATGAACAAAGAAGTGAAACTGCTCAAAAGAAAGCAGGACAGTGATAATATGGTGGTTTACTGTGATGCCTCTGATTACAACCTGGGATTTCGAAAGGTGATAGATGAAGATGCAAGTAATAGATCAAGTTCTGGATCGGCAATATCTAACTCGGAGAGCTGTGCACAATTTGGTGGTGCAGATGGAAGTGATTTGACAGGTTGGGCATTCACTATAATGACCGTATTTCAAAGTCAACTCGAGAGTTGCTAAATCTCTAAATATCTAATTATCATTTTGAACTTATAAGTTTTATGTTCGTTATTAGAGAAAAAGTAACTTTAGGGAATGCTTATAATCAGACGAGGAAAAGAACAGAGAGAAGATGTTATGTTTTTTGCAGCAAAATAATGTAATTCCTTTCAGAACATGTAATTCTGGACATTCTAAGCGCGTCATATTCATATCTATAGTACATGTAACTCAATGTTTGGTTCTAATAAGAAAGTAACGATTACTCATGATGGTAATACCTTTCTGAACTATGTAATTAACCCCATTTCAATGGTTCTATTCTCCATTTGATCTAAACTGATCCTCAAACAAGTGATTCAATTTCATTGATTTCTCTCAGTCAAAAAGTTCTAGTTGTAGGTAGCTGATCATTCTCAATGCAACTCTCACAATTTTTTTTTCGAGTTATTCATTGTAAATTTTTTCAGTATTTTCCTTCAGTAGTACATTTTTATTACAATGAGTTTCAACTGCGATTCATTTTTTAAATCTGTTATCTTGTAGTTCTTCATCATCTTGTTATCATATAAAAGACTCCTTTTCATTTGGACATGCAGCATGCGAAGTTTTGTGCTATCTCGCAATAACCAAGTATTTCTGACCATACATGCTATCTAACTGGTGTCCTTTCAGGTCCAGCTCAATCAATCGTGTGGGATACAACAGTGCCTTCAAGTAAGAGGACTTGTGTGAGTCGTCCAAAGCCGTCTCCAGTTGAGAAACTTACAAAAGATCTATATACCATTTTACATGAACAGCAGTCTTCATATTTCGCTGGATCTTCTGAAGAGGATCTGCTTTTTGATAGTGAAACGCCAATGGTTTCTGTTGAGATAGGACATGGAAGTGTTCTCATTAGGCATCCAAGCTCAATAGGTCGAGAAGAGGAATCTGAAGCTAGCTCGATTTCAGTTGATAACAAACCATTTTCGTCTAATGAGGCTTATTCACATTCTGCTGTCCCTCCTCTACACAACGATGGCAAGGTTGGTTTTCCAAGTTCTGGATTTGAAAGAATGCAGAACCATTCTGGACAAGGGATGCAACCAGTGCAACTTAAAAGGTAACTTGCTCCTACATGTATGTTCAACTAGGTGGTAAGTTTTGTATACGCTGATCTCCAAATAGTTTTCACTTTGATACATTGTGAGCATAAATGTCAGATTTGTGTGCAATATGGATGTAGGACCTGTAACATGTCTGAAAGGCAATAATAGGATTATTTTTTGTTTTTAGTTTCGTACTAGACAGATCATCATGTGTTAGTGTGAATTGCAGATACTTTGATAGCAATGTGGAGAAACACTAGGCTCCATGGTTGGTAGAAGAAATTGAAATCCTTTTCCTCTCCATGAATATTTTTTCTGATGCTGCTTGGAATTGCAGGGACAAGTCTCAGAATGAAAACCTACAAATCTTGACAAGCCATAACTCTCCACTATGCTGTATAGATTTGAATGTAAGTTTTGTTCACATCCTTCTTTGGTTGTATCACAGAAAACTAATCTTTTCAAACTTAATGAAGTTATTAAACTACTTGTTTGTTCCCATCATTTTCTATAGAAAGCCACTTAAACTATACACAATGTTACAAATAGCATAATATGTGTTCCAAAGAGAAGAAACGGAAAGAGTAGGCGGCATCTCTCGTCAACTTCATGGAAATTTGCTCACAAATTCTGGTTTTTTTGTGAATCCAATTGTTGAGTGCTTATCATAATTGCAGCTCATATTTGGTGTAGGATGTTTTAAACTATGAGGAGTTTATGAGAAACTTGACAAATGAAGAGCAACAACATTTGCTGAAATATCTATCTCCAGTTGATACGGTTACAGTTCCTGATAGGTCAGAATCCTTTTTCATCAAGTGTTATTAACAAAAGAATACTTTTCTGTTAATGTATCACTGCAACAGTGATTTTGAGAGATGAAACACATTGCATATTTTGTATTTCAGCAATATATCTGTTGTAAGCATGCATAAATATTTTGAGAGGGTGATAAATAATACGATTAAGAAGTTGAGACACAATCCAGGCTTCATGATGGTTTAACTTGTTGCATGCAGCCTCAAAAGCATGTGTGATAGCTTACAATTCAAGGAGAACTTTATTAATTTTCAGCAACTGCTTTTGGAAGGGGTCTTTGACATATCCTTCTCTGGGGCAAAGTCTGAAGACTGCAAGACTTTGAAAAGGCTTGCATTATTTAATTCGACGAAATGCAAATGGGTCGAAAGCTATTATGCACTTAAGGTTTGAGCTGGCTATTAAAATCAGATAATCACTAGATAAAAGTCCTAATGGAAAATGATTCTGCTTCTGTATTGCAACTTATTGATGTCTTTATTTGGCTGCAGAATTATAAAAGTAGTGTTGGAGGATCTGTTGTTTCAGGACCTAATGCCACTGCCTCAAGTAATTTAATAAATGTGAAGAGATTGCAGGACAGCCAAAGTCAAAATCTTCCAGGTTAGCTGAGAATTGTTTTGGCTGGATTTTGCATAATGGGCTAGCACTTGTCTTAATGTATTTTCTGGGAAACACAACAAAGGGTTTTAAATTAAGTTTGCAATTTCCCACGAAACGGGTTTCAGAAAACTTTGTTACTTTCTTCGCCGAATGGCAACAGGCTGTTACTTGTACAGCTGATGGGCTTAAAATCAGTGTTCTTTACAACCTCATCTACTGTTTCTACATCTAGAATCAGCAAATGCATCCAGACAACTTCTAAACCCCATGTTTTTCCATAATCTCTGTCCCATCTTGTTTAAGTGACTTTTTATTTCAGATATATGATACATTTATAAGATACTATGTAAAATCCCTTGCCTTCTCAATTCCTCTCATTCTTTCTACCTATCGAGCATTTTCCATTCTATTGCTTTAGGCGGTTTTGCAGTGAATACACCATCCTGGTGACCACCTTTGGAGTGGATACCCAGCTTGTTACTACAAGACTTCTTGTATCTACACAACCCAAAGAAACTTTTTTATTTTCATATATAGCTAAACATTTTTAGGTGGAATCCCAGAATGCATACTCCTAAAAGCAAACCAAATGTGCACTTATGTTCACCAACAAACTATGCTAGATATGTGTGTGTGTGTGTGTGTGTGTGTCTGTGTGTATAATATATATATATATATTTTTATTGAAATTTTACATCTTCCTCTATTTCTATATGCAAATTTCATACTGGATTATTAGCTTGCTGTAGAGCAACATTTTAGATGTGTTGCAAGAAATGTGGTTATGTTTGCAGTAACATTAAAATAATGCAGAATGGAATGGTTCTTAAGATGTGTCTTGCATCCTGTAGAGGTAAGGACCATGATGAAGTGCCCGAAAAGGGTGATCACGAAGGCTAGCTATGAGACCAAAGAACTTGTAGACAATGATGGCTCTTGCTTTAGTCCAAGAAGCCTTTTTGCTTTGCCTTCGGATGGCAGTTCCCTCATGCTTGATTCCTTCAATTTTGTTGAAGAAAATTCTGACCAGGATCTTCTGCTGGACGTTCCACCCAATGGCTCTTTCCCGCAGGCAGAGCTCCTTCAACCAGCTTTAAGTTATGGAGCCCAACAGACAAGTGCTAGTAGTAGCTCGATATACCCACATCTTGGCCGTTGGTGACAGCGCAAACCTTTTCTAATCACTAGGGGCTATTGTAGGTATGCCTTTGGAACCTGTGACTAGGGTTCACATATTTTGGATGGTAAGCATAAGAATGTCTGGGAATGAGCTTTGCTGGTTGATCTTTTTGCCTTTTTACGATTTTGAACTTGGAATGTTAAGGATGAAATTTGTGGGTTTTTTTGTATAGGTTTACAACAGATTGTAAAATGACAGATGTGTTAATTTCCCAACAGTTTTTAAGCCATCTCAGTTTTTGTCTGGCCTAAACTGGAGAGATATTAGCTTGCTTCGTCTTTATTGATTATTTTTGCCGAGAGGAAATGAAAAGATTTAAACAGAAAATTACACATTAACGAGGCAAAATTCTTGTGATGCATGTGAGGGAAGTGGACATAGTGGGTACCTTTATGCCTTTTGGAGGAAACCTCCATCGTTCAATTGGCTGCTTGCATCTTAAAGATTAAAGAACACGAATGCATATCATTGGATTTGTGGTTATCAAATGGGAACAGAGGATTATCAAGTAAGAATACCATTTCTTGTTTCTCCAACAAGTTACATGCTTAAAGAACAATAGGAGATTCCCAGTCCATTCTGAAGGCTATGCCAGGTGTTCTCTGTGAGATGGGAGGGATTATATTTATATAATTTGTAAGCTCAGCCACGTGATACTGGAGCACTGCATGTAACAGTTCTCTAATGAGGATGGCAAGAATTTAATAGGAGTTTGTAACATCCCAATCCCACATTGGGAACATGAATAACTCATAATGGTTAAGTTATTTCAACAAAATATATCCAACTATACACATGATAGGGGGGGTCCTTCTCGTTGGAGTAAGGCTTCTCTCTTTGCTTGTGTCAAGGTCTTTGTCTCTCAGTTTGGTCTGTGGAGTTTTTGTGCATGCATGGCTGCGAACAGGTTAACTACATTATGGGAAGGTCTCAAACTCTCAAAGGTAGAGGAACAGGTGGTGGTTCTATCTGATCAATCACTTCAAGAGGCAATCTTTAAGGGGAAACATTGTCTTTTGTCTTTGGTTACTTCTGATAAGCCAATCAATATTGAAGCCTTCAAAACAACTATGGCAATGGTATGGGGGTTGAAGGGTTGGGTGGAGTTTTTGGTGGTGGGTGACAATTCTTTTCTTATTGAATTCCAAACATTGCAGATAAGGAGAAAGTTTTACAAGGTCGTCTGTGGACTTTTGACCGTTATCTGGTTGCTCTACAAGAAATTGATGACAGTCTCCCTATCAATGCCATCTCTTTTACCCATGAGCCGTTCTGGGTGCAACTCCATAATATGCCTCTAGTAGGTATGAACCAGGAGTATGGAATGATTGTTGCTTCCACAATCGGGGAGGTACTTTCTGTTGAAGTGAAGAAGGATGGAACAGGTTGGGGTAGAAGCCTTCGAGTGAAAGTTAATGTGAATCTCTCTGAACCTTTGGTTCGTGGTAGATGGGTGTAAGGAGGTGAACATAGGACTTGGATAGCTTTCAAATACGAAAGATTACAAAATTTTTGTTTCAAATGTGGAGTTCTGAAGCACAAAGGTAAAAGCTACCCCTTCTTGCATAGAGATGATGGGGTGGAGATGCAATTTGGTCCATGGTTGAGAGTCCATCCACTCAAAATCAGGCTGTTTGAAGTGAGGAAATATGGTGGCGATGGTGGTTCTGATCAACCAACGGCGGAAGAAGGTGGCGGGATTTCTACTGGGAAGGCTTCTGATGGTTGTTCAGTTCAGGAGCCGTTACAAAATGAGCTGTTACCAAAAGCTGGTACCTATAATCTAGGAGGCGTTACTATCATTCAAAAGGCTAGTCAATTGCAGGCCTCAGATGTTAGAAGTGGATCAGTTTCATAAATCATTCAATCTGAATTATTGGCCAGCATAAATACAAGTAATGTCTAGCATGATCCACCTATTGTTGATGATCCCTTGCCCATGGAGACGGTTACAGAAGGACTTGCCTCTGGTGCTGACCCTACTAGTTTCAATTTCCAATCCCAACCAACTTTTGTGAAAAAGTCCACCTGGAAAAGGAAGGCACGTGAGGGGCCAGGTAAGGATGTTATTTCTGTACCATTTTTGAAGTCAAGTGGTGATAATAAAAGGGCTTTGCATTCTAATACTTTTATCAATGATTTACCCCAACATGAGAAAAAACAAAAAACAAGTGTGGAGACTTGTGAAGCCGAAGCAGCCACCACCAGGCTTAATGAGTTGCCTAAGTTGAAACTGTCGAGGGCTTGGAAACCCTTGAACAAATCGGGAGTTGCACCATTTGGTGCATTCAAAGTGCCCAAACTTTGTTTTGCTAATGGAAACAAAGTGTAACAGACAAAAGGTGGAGATTATTCGTAATAGACTTGGTTACTAGCATAGTTTTGTTATTGATAGTAGGGGACTAAGTGGTGGAATTTGTTTCTTTTGGAAAGACCATGTGGAAGTGGAGTTAGTGACTTACACCCATCACCATATCTCTCTAAAGGTGACTTTATCAGAGGGAGAACAAAGATCTTTTTTATTACAGGTTTTCATGGCTTTCCTGAAGTTGCTAGAAGGGCAACAAGCTGGGATCTTCTTAGAGCCATCAAGCCTACTGATAATGTGGCATGGATTTGCACAGGAGATTTTAATGAGCTCTTATATAGCTATGAAAAATTTGGTGCTGCATATAGACCTTTCAAATTGATGAAAGATTTTAGAAGTGCTTTGGAGGATTGTGCATTGAAAGAGGTCCCTTTCTAGGAAGCTTTTTTTACTTGGAGCAATAGAAGGGAGGGGAACTCCTTTACTAAAGAGAAACTGGACAGGGCTTTGGGTAATCAATGTTGGTTTGATGGTTTTCTAGATTGCTTTGTGTCGACCCTAGTTGCTCAATGTTCAGATCATGCACCAGTTTTTCTTTCAGTTAACAGTGAAGCTCCTTTCAGAGGTACTGGCTCGAGACCATTTAGATATGAGGCCAATTGGTTTATAAGAGATGGTTGTGAGGATGTGGTTAAAAGGGCATGGGGAAATACTCTCTTACAACACTCAAGAATTAGAGAATCTACTCAAGGTCTTCAAAGATGTCGAGAGGAGCTTTTCAAGTGGAGCAAGGTTAATGGTCAGAACATTAAGCATATGATCTTTACTAAGAGAAACCAGATTCAACATTTGCAAAGTATTAATCAAGGGGACAAAAACTCTAAAATTTTCGAGCTCAAAATGGAAGTTGACTCATTATTGGAGGAAGAGGATTTGAGGTGAAAACAAAAGGCAAAGCAACAGTGGCTTAAAGAGGGTGACAAAAATACCAAGTTCTTTCATAGATGTGCTTCTCAAAAAAGGAAGGTCAACTCAATTAAAAGTATAACAGATGATGATGGTCGTGTAGTTGACAACCCTGAAGAGGTGAGCTCTTTATTTCAATCTTTCTTCCAACATCTCTTTACTTCTACTGATCCTGCCAATATAGAAGTGTGCCTTCAGAATATGCAGCCTGTGGTCACTCTCGATATGAATGTTGTTCTTACACAAGGTATTTCCAATGAAGAGGTTGAGAGGGCTGTTTTTACTATGAATGCTCTGGGTTCTCCAGGCCATGATGGTTTTCCAGCTCTATTTTATCAAAATCATTGGGCAGTGGTTGGAACAAACATATGTGTAGCAGTCAAGGATGCTTTCCTATCTACTGAGTGGCCTCAAGAATTCAATGCAACTCATATTGCTCTTATTCCTGAAGTGAAAAGTCCTTCAGAAGTAACTGAGTTCAGGCCCATAAGTCTTTGTAATGTCATTTATAAGATCCTAGCAAAGGTACTGGCCAACAGATTAAAATTATTTTTACCTCAGTTGATCTCATTCACTCAGAGTGCTTTTGTTCCTAAGAGGCTGATTATAGATAATGTTGTGGTGGCTTTTGAAGCCATGCATTCCATGCAAACTCAGATTAAAGGTAGAGAATGCTTCATGGCTCTAAAGTTGGATATGAGTAAGGTATATGACATGATTGAATGGTCCTTTCTCAAAGCAGTCATGGTAAAGATGGGGTTTGACTGAAAATGGGTTGAAGTGATTCTAATATGTATTTCTATTGTCTCATATTTTGTACTTTTAAATGGTATCCCACAAAGTTCCGTTACTCCTTCAAGAGGGATTAGGCAAGGAGACCCTTTGTCTCCTTACCTTTTCATTCTATGTTCTGAATCACTAAGTAACTTGATTCAATATGCTGAAAGTTCTGGTGCAATTACAGGTGTTCCTTTGGGCAGAAATCATGTAAGGATTAGTCATCTGTTTTTTGCAGATGTCTGTCTTCTCTTCTGCAAAGCTAACCCTTTGGAATGTTCCAGGTTATCACATATATTAGACACTTATGAACAAGCAAGTGGTCAAAGGCTAAAACAAGGAAAAAACTTCAATACTGTTCAGCAAGAACACAAAGGCTGATTCTCGAGCTCTCATCACTCAAATTGCAGGCATCCAGTCCTCACAACCTTATGAAAAATATCTAGGACTCCCTGTGGAGGTTGGAAGATCTAAAACTAAAGCTTTTAGAAGTATTATTGACAAAGTCAGAGGGAGAATCAACAACTGGAAAATGAAGTGCTTATCTCAGGCTGGCAAAGAAATTCTACTCAAATCAATCATCCAAGCCATCCCTACCTATAGTATGGGTGTTCAAGATCCCTAAGTCCCTTTTATTGGAAATAGGTCAACTGGTTCAACAATTCTGGTGGGGTCAGAAATCTGAGGAGAAGAAGATCCACTGGTGTCATTGGGATAAAATGTGTAAGGCTAAAGCAATTGGTGGGTTAGGTTTCAGAGTCCTTGAACATTTTAATCTTGCTATGCTGGCTAAACAAGGGTGGAGACTGCTTCATTTTCTTGAGTCCCTTGCTGCAAAGGTTCTCTCTGCTAAATACTACCCTGATGGCCAGTTTCTCAATGCTACAATTACAAGGCATCCATCCCTTATATGGAGAAGCATCATGGCTACAAAACCATTGCTAGATGAAGGCTTATTTTGGTGTGTTAGTAATGGTGCAGATACTAAGATTTGGCATCACAAATGGTTGCCTATTCCAACCTCATTCAAAGTTCAAAGTCCGATAGAATTTTTGGATCAAGAGGAAACAATTTTAGCTCTAATTGATCATGAATCCAAGACCTAGAGGACAAAAGTGATTGATCAAATTTTTCTTCAAAGGGAAGCTGAGGTAATTCGATAGATTCCTATAAGCTTTTGTAATAGTCCTGTTAAAATTGTCTAGAGATGTACATCTAATGGAATTTTTTCTGTTAGAAGTGCATACCACTTGCAACTAGAGCTTCATCAGAGAGATATAGGCCAGAACTCTCACTCCCATGTTAACAAAGAGAATTGGAATAAGCTATGGAGAATCAAGGTTACTAATGCAGAAAGATTATTCATTTGGAAAGCCTGTCACAACAGTTTACCCACAAAATTGAACCTCTTTAAGAGAAAGGTTGTCAAAAATCCTTGGTGTCCAATTTGTAATCAGCAAGAAGAGTCTGTGGAACATATCTTGTGGGAATGTTTGGCAGCTGGGGATGTGTGGTGTCTTAGTTCCTCTAAGCTGCAGAAACATAGTGTGCATAAGCTTAGCTTCAGAAACTTCATGTTACAAATGCTTGAGGAACTCGATGATGAAGCTTTAATTGAATTGGCTGTAATGGCATGGAAATTATGAAGGAAAAGAAATGACTTGGTTTTTAACCAAACTTTTTCCAGTACTTATCTTCTTATGAGACAGGCTACTTAGAAAATAGAAGACCTTGTTGTTCTTTCCTCTCAGCACCCTACTAATCCTCCTAATGCTACATCTCAGATTCACCAGTGGATGGCTCCCCCTTTTGATGTGTACAAGATCAACTGGGATTCTGCTGTGGATAAAGTGCACCGCAAAGTGGGTGTTGGGACTATTATTTGTAATTGGGAAGGAAGAGTTATAGCTTGTATGAGGTTGTGTAGGCCTCTATTTCCTTATCCTTATATGGTTGAGACATTTGGTGCTTTGCACTTAGCAAATTTGGCTGCTAACATTGGACTGAAACAGATTAAGCTTGAAGGGGATGTAGTAAATGTTATAAATGATATTAAAGGCAACAAAGCAAGTTGGGGACAAGCTAGTTTACTGGTTCATGATGTTAAGCAAGTGTTGCAGAGATTTGATTCTTTTTCAGTTGACTTTATTCCTAGAAGTTGCAATAATCTGGCTCATTGCCTACCTAAAGATGCACTCAATGTTACTGATGTCCTTGTTGACATTGAGGATGTCCCTTCATGTATTGCATCCTTATTGTAATCTTTGGTGATTAATACAATTGTTCCTTTCCAAAACAAAACTATACACATGATAAATATGAAACACTAACCATAAACATGAAAAAAGTTATCATTAATACTAATTCCTGCAGGGTTATAAAATTAGTCATTGTATTTAATTCTTCTTGTATGATTTGTATGAATCAAGAGACCTAGAAGTGAAAAAGTAATGATAAAACATTGAATAATAATGAATAATCTAATCACTCCAAAACCCAAATATGGCCTAATCACTTCAGAGTGGACATGGGAGTTCCATAGGATATTCCCCCATCCTAGCATTTGGGTTGTGACAAAATTATTTTTAATGCACAACCTAAAAATATGAGACATATGACTTATAAAGAGACCATGTGGGGGGAAGAAAGGGGGAAGCCATGAGTGCCTTTTAGAGAGAGAAGCTTCAACCTCTCTAAAGAACTTCTAGCACCGATCTACTCTGGGGAGGGGGAGCTTCGGCTCCTCCCTCCTCCCCCTTAGTCTTCTTCTTTCTCCTTCTTCTTTCTTTGTTTTCTTTTGTTTTTCTCTTGGTTTTTTTATTTTTCAGTCCGAGGAAGACGAAAACGCCGATTTGAAGCTCTCTGGCACCCGACTACCAACACGCACCCCACCACAAGACTCCCGAGGAGATGATCTATCAGATGGGGGAAGTTGTTCGCCAAAATGGGTGGCACGTGAGCCACATACACGTGTTGAAGTCAGCGCGTGAAGCCCACGCGCCTCTGTCCAAGGAGTGGTTTTGCTGCCACGTGCAGACTCGATTTTTTTTGTTTCTTCTCAAACTCGATTTCTGTGTTTTTGGGTATTTTTTTTTGGTTTTCATGTATTTTTCTTGTCATTTTTAGTTATTTTCCTTTAATTTAGAAGACATTATCTCTAGGACCAAGAGTTTGTAGAGTTTTGTGCTCCCCTCCATGGGAGGGGGAGCTTTGTGTGCTATCTTAGACAGTGGGCTAAGATAGAGATTTGTCTCTCAGACGGTTAGTCTAGAGAGGTTTGGACAAGACCTTGCCAGCCACAAAGAAATTTGTGGGTTGGGAAGTTAGAAAAGTAAGAATTTGGCTTGTAATTCTCAGGTCAAAAGTTGTAATTGTCCGTTCATTTGAATGAAATGAATTCTATTTTCTATCAAAAAATAAAATAAAATAATGAGACCATGTAACTTTCATGTAATAACAACATATGCTTGTGCCATATCTATATAGCTTGAAATAATTATAGCATCATCTCTACAGCTTGAAACAATTCTAGCATCCATGAAATGGCATATGAAAGCTTCAACAAAGCATATTCAATATTCCAACATATCTTTTGAAGCAAAACTCCTACAAGTGACAAATGAGCATATTGTGAACATATAAGGCACAAATCATACATGGTATGGGACAAGAAAATACCAACAATTAGACAAGTTGAAAGTGTATGTTTTCAAACCATTAGACTTTGGATAACATAACAAACATCAAGCCAAACATGTGTGGCATGTACTAGGGTTTTATACTCCTAACCCTAATTGGCTATAAGCTTCTTTATAACTCATATAAACACGATTTGATGAACACAAGTATGTGTGTGTAGAACAAGTGCGGTTTCACTCAACAAAACCCTAATGGCCGAACGTGCATGATACTCTAGACTAGGCATTCTTACAACAGTGGAACCTTATACTGAAACACAGTAAGGGCTGAATGCATCTTGCCCCTACAAGGACTACTCCCTTTCTCCATGTTGCCATCAAAAGCTTAGGTTCTTTAGAAGAGAAACCCTACACAAACCATATTAAACAAGGTTATGCATGGTTGCCTTCTCATGGTCGAACCAAGTACTCCATTAGTCTCATGAGACTCACAACACACATTCTTCAACTTTCTTAAGCCAAACCACTTCAACCCGAAACCTTTGCAAGTGCGCATGTGTTCATGAGGAGAGAATGAGATAGCAGCTTAAAGGTTCTTACTATGTAACCCTCCCCAACGTGATGTCATCGACTTCCCTCCTATGCTTGTGTGAAGAAAGTGTTTGGACGGAAGGAAAATGGCATTAGTTTTCTTCTAAGTGGGCAACATAGAGAGGAAAAGAGGGAATGGAATATGAAAATAAACAAAATGACCTTTGATCTCCCTCTAGCATGTGCATGGGAACCGGCCATTAATGCCCTCTATTTATAACCTTTGTTCCCCACTTATTCTCTCTCCTATCATTGCCTATTTCTGGAAAAATGAAGTGTCTTCAAAGGTTCCTTGGATGGGGGCCAAGTGGCCTTTCTTCTAGCCCTAACCGAAACACTCTTCTCCTTCCCTTCATCATTGTGCATCTTGGGAACTTAAGGGACTCCCTTTGCATGGAAGATATGTGGCACCTCCCTTGGGGAGATTGAACTTCATGTCTTCCTTCATCCATATTTTTTTTTTTTTACCAAAGGGCAAGGCAATGCATGGCTGCCAAATGGCATTAGGTGGTCGTGTGGCTCTTGCCATACCTGAAATCCCTCTTGCTGTCTTCTTCAATCCATAGATTGTTCTACAAGCCATTCATTAGTGGCATGTGGCTCTTCCCTAAGCCGATCCCCTCCTCTTCTCCTTCCTTATAATTAATTCTTCTAGAAATCCTAAAGTCCTATGCATGTGTGACAATTGGCCATGTGAAAGCTAGCTTCCATGGGGTTGGGCCTGTACCCTTGTAAATCGAATCCTAAAACCCTTCTTCTAAGTGTAACTTCTTCTAGAAGCCTTCTTGGATGCTTGCCAAGTTGCACACCCACCTAGTGAACTGAATCTCCCATCCCTAGGTATTTGAAGATTACAACTTAAGAAAACCCAAGGGCCTTTTATCCAATGGGAGCTTCTCACTTATTTCCAAACCCTGGTTCGGCTTCCAAACCCTAAATTCCTATAGGGCCAAAAATTAGCTAAGTGTTGGGCCTTTCCTTGGGTTTGGGCACCTATTGCACCAATGCAAAACATAGTCTAAGTCAATCTCAGATTCTTAACATTCTCAAACCATTGGGCTTAACACCATCTAGATCAAAAAGGACAAAAAAAAAAAAAAAGACCTAGCTTAGACTGGGTCATCATAGGCTAGAACCCTATAATCATATTGTGGCACCATTGGTCCTCACTTATGATTTGGTGGGGAACCAAAATGCTGAGGATATGCACCACACGGGTCATAATCCTCACCGTGTGTGAGGTCTGTATGTGCTTGTATACTCGACACATTGGGTATAAAGATTTCTTAGTGGAAAAAAAGGGTCATGTGATAAAACTATAAATATGAGTACCAGAGAATTTAAGAACATCAAGCTCAACATCATAAATTATCCATAAGTAATGAAAACTACAAGCTAATCTCCAAGTCGACTAAACTATTACATTCCATAAACTAGTCATCAAATCTCTATAGTTGAAACAAATTCAAGCCTACAAGTTTGGGTATAAATGAAGATAGGCCCCTATCTCATTACTCAGGTTGGGTTGGGTCTTCCTGCTCATACACGTCTTGATCACCTACATCTAAAACAATGTCTACAGTTTCATAGAGTGAAATCATAGTGAGACTACTACTCTAGTGAGATTTCAAGAAATCTCAGTGAGTAGGGACAATGGTGATAGATTTAAAATATGAGATGACCATAACAATGCTAGACTCAATATTCAAGGGGATCCTGAGCAATGAGGTCTACTTACCAAGGAAAGGGACCGAGTACTCAATGCTCGCATCGGGGAATGAAAAATCCTGAGTAGCAGAACAAAAAACTTACATGCACGCCATTAAATTTAACAAGGTGAGGAAATCAAACAGTACCACTCATAAATTCAAAACTTTTAACAAAATATCATATTTAAATAAGCTAAAATCTCAAGTAAACATGATAATAACATCTTTGATAAGAGAGGCCGTGCCTTTCATTCTCAGCATAATTCCCAAGTTCATACCCGAGAACTCTAGGTTCTCCATTCACCATGAGTCCAAAAAAGGACCCTAGACCTTCTTATAAAAAAAAACATTTGAGGTGTAACGACCCAAAAGAAACTCGATAGATAAATTTCTTTAGACCTTGGAAATGTCATGAAATCTCCAATATCATGAATCAAGTGATTGATTAAGTTTTAGTCTGTTAGCGTAGTCGGATCCTAATCTACTATAGTGATAGAGTTGCCTTTCTATTTAATTAAGGGACCTAGGAGTGGGATTTTATGAAATTAATTACTCCATTAGACTCATATGAATATTTCGGATTTTATGGTGTAATAAAAAGTTTTGAGTTTTTCAAGTGAAATTCACCCTTCGGGAGAGTGCCATGTAGTAGCTGGTTCAAATTGTTGTCAAATCGCCAAGTAGGATGTTCAAATACACTTAGGATCACTAGGAAAATTTTTAGTTGGACCCATGGCACAATCCTATCCATTCACTTGGAAACCCTAGGACATATGTCAAGAGAGAACAAAGTGTTTGAAGATATGGAGTGTGATTCAAACTTGTAATCATGCTCTCTTACACCAATTTCTATTCCATCCAACCAAACACTATTTGATAAACTAAAAGAGGGTTTAAACCCTAATGAAACCCCAAATCCTTGGAAGCCAATAGAAACCCTAAACCTCCTTGAGGAAATCGAAACCCCAAATTGGTTTCCAAACCCTAAAGAGGTCGTTTGCAACAAAGTGAATTCTCACAAGGTTAAATCACTTCCACATGCGATCAACCACTCAATTACATACACCTACACCCTTAACCACTCTCTTACATTTTGATAATTACATTTGACTAGGAAATATTACATGGAAACTAAACCATGACTAAAGCCCTAACTAAACCCCAAACTAGATGCATTTTGGTTAGCCCCATTTTGTCCCACCGAAACGACCCTTTTTGCTCCAAGCTTCTTCCACAAGCTTCCTCCTCCTTACAAGACCATACCATGACTGTCATGCTAGCTCATGACTAACCCCAAGTAGTGCCTTGATGTGATAACCCACTCATTTCTTCTTTAATTATAAGTCTTGTTTTACGTGCCGAGTTTCGATGGCGTGTTATAAAAAAATATTAAGCGGATTTCAAAGCAACATAAATATTTTAAAGCTTACGAGTATTTAAATATTTTAGAAATATTTATATATGATATTTTCAGTGTTATTGGACTAAACTTGTTTTTAAAATAACATAATTATAATATTTTGATGAGCCCAAAAAATATTATAATTGTGAAAAATTATTTAAATTAGATATTTCAGTCATTTAAAAATATTACGAGATTTAACTTTACGTTGAAAACTCTAAATTAATTTAAATGGTTTTATCCTCTTTGAGAAATTAATGAGACTTCATCATTTTAAATAATGATGAAGGAATATTATTTTATCAACTTTGGTTTATAAAATAATATTCTATCTTAATTTCTCTCAGTGTTTTATTTTAAATAAAATACTTACGCATTTTCAAATTAATATTTAAACTCATCGATAGATCATTTTGAGGATCCTAAAACGAAGGACCTGGATTAAATACCCAAGCCTCTCTCTTTTCCTCCTCACTTTTCTCTTTTTCCTTTCTCTCTCCTCTCCCTCCCTTGTACCCGACGTGCACAACTTCATTATAGTCGAGCCACTGCTTCCTTCTAGCCAGCAACACCGCCAGCCGCCCAACCTCAGCTTTACAATCGGCAGCTACCCCTCTCATCGGCCCGTCCATCCCCAACGGTGGTGAGTCCCACCGGCAACCCATTCTCTCTCCTTCTCACTTTAACTAAATGGGTATGAAAACCCATTTATTAGCTCTTACCGCCGTCGTACGCAGCCAACGTGGCCACTGATTGCCACCAACAGCTTCACCACCTCATGAGCTTCCCTTCCATAGCCTCCTCTTCCCAGGCAGATTCAAACGCTCGACTTCCGCTCGACAATGGGCTCGAGCAGGTTGCGGGAAAAGAGATCGCTCGAACGGAGGCATTTGGCCGCTCGAGCGAATTCAAGCAGAGTCGAACGCTCGATGTTCGCTCGACACTCCACTCGAGCGAATATCGTATTTTACAAATTATGGTTTATTCCGCCGTCAGAGTATAGAAATGATTTTTTACATCTTATGGCCGACTCTTGGCCTGGGAAAACTCTGTTTTGATTAGAGAAACACTTAGAATTCATTTTTCCATTGTTTTAGATTCGGAGAAGATGATTCATACAAGCGATCATTCACGCAGATACACAATTTCCACTGGATCATTCACTCACACTGCAGCAGATTGAAGAACTCCTTGAGGGGTCCAATTACTACTGCAGCTCAGCCTCCTCCACCGCTTCGAATCCTCATCTCCATTCAATTGGCTTGATCTTTTTAATTCCCTACTTGCTATTTCATTTCAGTTTTAAGTTTCTGGATTATTTTGGAGAATTTTGATTTGGACGTTTGAGTAATTTAATTGTTATTCATTTAGTTTATGTTATTTATTTTTCTCGTTTCGTTAAGCTTTAATTTTAATAGTGATTACAATTACTGTGGTTTAATTTAAGAATTTGTGATTTGAATACAATGATGAACCCTAGAACATTGATTTTGGGGCTTTTCAATTTTCAATGCATGTTTTGTCAATTACTTTCTATTCTAGTTTAATTCTTAATTTAGTCTTATTAATTTCTGAGTTTAATCTATTAGTCATTTACTTTTCAACCCGACAATCAAAATCTAAAAACATAAATCTAGTCCATGACTAGTACCCTCTTCCATCCATTGCACATACCATCATTTTATTTTCTTTTTGTAAAGTTTTTCACCTTTTTCAACGAGTTTGATTTTTAAGTAACTTTCCCTGAGGAGATGATCTAGAAATTTATTCCTAATTATTACACGACATCCTCCTGCACTTGGGATAGCTTTAGTGTTACTCATTTTTTGAGTGAGTCAATAAGTCTGAAATTTATCAAGTGCAAAAACTACTGCAAGCAATTATTTTTCAGTAGTGGTATAATTTTTCTGGGCATCATTCAAGGTTCTACTAGCATAATAAATCACAAATGGTCTATTATCCACCCGCTGCCCCAAAACGGCTCCTAAGGCATAATCACTAGCATCTGTCATGATCCCAAATGGAAGATCCCACTGCAGGGGTTGCACAATAGGAGCAGTGGTAAGTAATTTTTTAAGGGTATCAAAAGCTTTTTGGCACTCATCAGTCTAAACAAATTCAATATCACTTTGTAAAAGAGTGCACAAAGGTTTTGCAATAGAACTAAACCCTTAAATAAACCACCTATAAATGCCAGCATGACCAAGAAAAGAATGAATATCCCTAACCGTCCTAGGGATAGGAAGTTTAGATATTAATTCAATTTTTGCCTTGTCGACCTTTATACCCTCAGAAGAAACAATATGTCCTAAGACAATACCCTGAGTAACTATAAATTGGCATTTCTCCTAATTAAGTAAAATATTTTTTTTCTCACATCTCTGGAAAATACGTGTCAAATTATGCAAACAACTATCAAAAGATTTTCCAAAAACAGAGAAGTCATCCATGAATATTTCACAAATATCATCAATCATGTCAGAAAAAATACTCATCATGCATCTCTGAAAAGTGGCTGGAGCATTACACAAACCAAAAGGCATTCTAGTAAAAGCAAAAGTGCCAAAAGGACATGTGAAAGTGGTTTTCTCCTAATCCTCAAGCGCTACAGCAATTTGATAATAACCAGAATATCCATCCAAAAAGTAATAATATGCATTACCAACTACTCTCTCTAAAATTTGGTCCAAGAATGGTAAAGGAAAATGATTATTCCTACTGGCTGAATTAAGTTTTCTATAATCAATGCACATTCTCCAGCCAGCAACTATTCTAGATGGAATCAACTCATTTTTATCATTTTTTATAACAGTCAAACCAGATTTTTTTAGTACCACTTGAGTTGGATTTACCCACTTACTATCTGAGATGGGCTAAATGATACCCACTGCAAGCAGTTTAAGCACTTCCTCTTTCACAACTTCCTTCATGGTAGGATTGAGCCTACGTTGAGCATCACGAACCGGTCTAGCATCATCTTCAAGATGGATTATGTGGGTACAAACAGCAGCATCAATACCCTTGATGTCAGCTATTGTCCAACCAATTGCGCCTCGATGCTTTTTTAAAACTTCAATCAACTGGGCTTCATCCTTTTGATTTAACTTTGAGGAAATCACCACAAGAAAAGTGTCTTCTTCAGGACCAAGAAACACATTCTTTAAATCTTGAGGAAGTGGTTTCAGTTCCAACTGAGGAACTTCTTCCTCTGAAGATTTAAGCATGTCTGGTGGTGGTAAAGCTTCAAACTGGAGTTTCCATCTTGCGCCTGCAAATTGTACTTCAAGTGGTAAAGAAGAATCTACAAAACAATCAAAAAATTCAAAGTCATCTTCATTGATATGATCAATTTTTTCATTAAGTAAAAATTCAGGTGTCTGAAAAATAGAATCATTATCAGAGAAATGAGAATTTGAGCAAATAAACTCTGTTGGTGTCAAACTCTCCACAGCATTCAAATCACTTGTGTCATCAAAATGTGCTGGCATCTTGCAAGCATTGAAAACGTTCAACTCAAGTGCCATGTTCCCAAAGTTAAGTTTCAAAACTCCACTTCTGCAATTAATCAAAGCATTTGATGTAGCTAGGAATGGTCTTCCAAGGATGACAGGAGCTTGGTAAATAGTGGAGGTTGGTTGCTGCATATCAAGACCCACAAAATCCACTAGGTAGTAGAATTTGTCCACCTGGACCAACACGTCCTCTACAATACCCCTCGGTACCTTAACTGATCTGTCAGCCAACTGTAGCATGATGGAGGTCTTTTTTAGCTCGCCCAATCCCAATTGCTCATATATTGAGAATGGTAGCAAGTTCACAGTACTCCTCAAATCAAGTAAAGTTCTCCCAATGCGTGATTCACCGATCATAATGGAAATGTTGGGAGAGCCGGGATCTCCAAACTTCTGAGGAGTCTCGCTCAATATCAATGCACTGACTTGCTCCATTAGGAAAGCTTTCTTCTTTACATTCAGCTTCCTCTTCACTGTGCACAAATCCTTCAAAAATTTTGCATATGAAGGTTGTGACGCCCCCATATTTCGCTTGGGATCGAACGGACATCTGAAGCGTCGGGACATGCAACACAAGGTTACCTGCCGCCGTTCATGACATATAAGATGCAATGTTCCTAACATGCATCTAGCGTTATGTATATTTGCAGCAGATAATTTTTTTTTCTTTAGCAATACTATGTACCAAACTAAAAATATCCCAAATAGTTAAAATATACTTCATACATAAAGGCATACTAAATAGCCATGATCACCACACTAGTCCAAATTGTTTGTGATCAAAAGAGTACTTGAGATACAACTCCAAAAGTACAAGTAGTAACCTAAGTTAAATATTATGCCATTATCGACATCGCACCGTAACCTAGTTGACCGTGTTCAGTTGGTCAGATTCCAATTCTCCTTCGGGTCCTGTAACAAGATCTACCATTCGGGGAGGAATGGTAGTTGGGACTACCACAGTGAGATTTGATTACAAATCTCAGCAAGTTAACATAAAACCTCCACACAGGTTAATGATGCATGCATGACAGTAAAAGTATGAATGTATAATTAAAGTCGTAAGTAAGTATAGCATAACTTGACATATAACATGACATAACTAACATAACTTGAACTTAAACGTGAACTGAACTTGACTTAACGTGACATGAACTTGAGCTTAAAACATAACATGGACTAGCAACATAACATGAATGTGAACTTGAAGCATAACATGGACTTGAAACATAGCATGAACGTGAACATGCATAACATAAATATGAACTTGAACTTAACATAAACCTGAGCATAACATGACATAAACGTGAACTTGAGACATAATGTAAACATGAATATAATATAACATGAACGTGAACTTGAAACGTAATGTGAAAATGAGCATAATATAACATGAATGTGAGCTTGAACATAACATAAACGTGAACATAACATGATATGAACATGAACTTGAAACTTAACGTGAACATGACATAACATGTACGTGAACATAACATAACATAACATGAATTTGATCTGAAACTTGACTTAACATGGACTTGATCTGAAACTTATTCTTATCTCATGGGGTCACCATGATTGCTTATTCTTAACTTCTTGACATGAACTTAGAATCTTATTTAATTGACTTGATTAATAATGTGACCATATGGGTGCTACACGGGTCCCCTAGAGCCGTGTGTCCCTGCCGATTACCGCATTACAATACAGGTATCTACACCAGCTGTGAATGCGTTAATACGTACTCCACAGTTGTTGTGGCCCCATGTATTCTACGTGTCACAATTGTTGTGTCTCACGTAGTGTATGCTCCACAGTTGTTGTGGTCTCATACTTCATGCTCCACAATTGTTGTGGCCCCATGAATACACGTAAAATAAAATATGGCACCATCGGCGTTAATGCCTGGCGCGCTCTGGTGACTAGCTAATTAGGCCCCATTCGCAACCTGTTAACTGTACTTCGTCAACCCAGGGAATTTCACACCTATTTAGACACTCTAGCGTGAACAAAGGAGTTCCACTAGGATATTACTCCATCCTAGCACCTAGGGTCGTGATTGACATGAATAACTTAACATAAACGTAATTTGATTTCTTTACTTAACATGACATACTTGCAATGGTGAATATTACATGATATGACATACATGTAACATATGTCATATTTAACATGGCGTACTTATAACATATAGCAATATATAACAGAATAGATTGTGTAACAGATAAATATTCATGAAAGAATAAATCATGCGTAACAGATAAACATGTAATGACATGGCATGGCATGGCATATATGATAACATACATACATAAATTGTAGTTCCCTTACTCATCATACATATACAATAAACTGATAGTAAGTTAGAAGCTAACTTACCTCGATCGTCGCGTTCTACGAGAATAAAGCACGAAACACGAGGAACTGTAATAGGGTATTCTAAAAGTTAGAAATTTAATTACTAACAATTAGAAACATGAAACCAAGCTAACTTAGAGTAAAATGGTAAGTTTACTCTCTATATGTGAGAAAATGACCATTTTACCCCTAACTTAAAGATTTCACATCCTAACTCCAAAAATTTCTAAAATTTATATTCCTCATGTAAATTTTGTCCTAAACTCAAATATTAATTCAGAAAGATTTAAAACAAATCACAACTATAGAAAACACACTATGGCCGAAACATCCATAGGCTATTTCTCTTGATTTTTGTTGCAATTCCTTACAACTTCGAAACTCATGCTTAAACCAAAATTTTGCAACAAATATCTTCCAATCCTAAGTTTAAAACCATACTTAAAATATCCATTTAGGAAAAGCTAACAATCAACACCAAACTTTTTGTAAAAAGATCCAAATCTTTGAATCACAAGCTTTGACCCTAGATCAAAACATCTCCAAGAATTCCAAAAAAATCAAATCTTACTTCTAACATATTCACAACATCATCCTAAGATCAACCATGCTTTAAATCATCCAACTAAAGCCACCAAAATCACAAAATAACACTTGGAGTTTTTGGTTTTACACTTAGTCCAAAAACTGAAACTTTTTCCTCAACTAGTTTTGATAAATCTCTTGATCAATGGCTTAACAATGTAAGATCTTCGAAATAAAGCATCACATGGTTTAAGAATGTGTCTTAAATAGGATCTAACCATCAAACTTGAAATCACATTGCTAAAAATCAATAAAACATAGATCTAACCCAAACACATCAAATCTTAGACCTAACCGGAACCCTCTTGCATAGAAAAATCATATCTTTGAAACTAATACTAAATCTCTTCAAAATAATATCCTAACATGAAAATAAGAGACTAAGGATCATCATATAAAAATATCAAAGCCTTTAGAGTAAGATCAAACCTCAAAAATTTCAAACTTTCTCGAAATAAAAACTGTTTTGCCACTTCCAGTTTTCAAGTTTCTAGATCTAAGAAAGAATATCATCAAAAGCTTTAGTCATGCAACAAAACCTCAATGAACACTCTTAAACACATTCTAAGAACACTCCATAAAATGTTCGGACCAAGATATGTCTATTAGCTTGATCAAAAACTCCAAAACATAACATACTCTCCAGATTCATGCCCAGAACGACCTTTCCATGGTTAAAAATACTTTTGACCGACCAAATGACTATGGAATGATACGAATAATATATCAACGGAAAATATACTCAAAGAGGAACAACTTTTATGAAGGAGTCATCATGTGAAAATACTTACAAAGGGTCAAAAATCTCCACGCAAAAAGACCCAGAAATCTGCCTGAGAGAGCTCTTTTGGGTTTCTCTCTAAGAACGGGGTGAAGAAGTGATGAAAGGGAAGTAAGTGTGTCTTGCACGACTCAAGACTTATCTAGGGGGAAAATATGGACCTGAATGACCATTGATTGGAGGTAGATAAGTGACATAAAGTGGAGAATAGGGAGGGGAAAGGACTGCCTGCAGAAGCTATAAGCTATAAGGCACTATTGGGTGGAGCCAATGGCAGTGAATGGTCTGCCATGTGGGGGAGGAAACTTCTCCAAGAAACCTTGCCAAGGTGGCCAAATTCGTGGGCCTTGGTGGGCCCCAACTAAGTGGGCTTCAATTTGGGGTTGAAAGGAGGTTTGGTTAGGGTTTGAGATGCTATCAAGCTCAAATCCAAATTTTCTTGGTCCAAACAAATTTCAAAGGTTTAAAAGGTTGGATAATGATGTCATAACAAGAATTTGAGAAATTAATAGCATGTGGAAGTGATTTAATCAAGTGATTAAACACAATGCTAGAAATTGAATCGAAAAGGGTTTGAAGGCCAATTTAGGGTTTGGGGAAACCGTTTAGGGTTTCGGTTTCAACCAAACTTTTGAGGTTTCAATTGGATTCCAACCATTTAGGGTTTCACTAGGGTTGAAACCCTCTTTGATCTGGCTCAATTTGGTTGATCAGATGAAAAAGGTTTTGCTTAGGTGGCATGATCTTACACCTTGATTTCCTTCACAAATCCATCTAATGGTTCATCTTTATGCCAAGTATCTAATACTACTCACTATGTGTGGCTAAGATCTTGCCAAGTGTCCAAATAAAACTTCTCTAACCTAATTTGGACATTCCACACTGTGATTTTGAAAATACTGTACTTAGTACGCTTATCGAGGTTACTATTCACTCTAAAAAAAAGCATAATACACTTAGTACTGAAAAATCCTAAATATTCATATTAACCTACAGTAAAAACCGTTTACCAAAAAAACCGTTTACCAAAACTCAACCCCGAAGTGCCCCTATAAATAAATTCACAGTTTCGAACAGCCATTTCGTCCGAAATTATGAAAATAGGTTTTTGCGCTATAAAATCCTAAATATTCTATTGAGTCTAGTGGTGTAGACTATAACGTATTCTGACACTTTTAACTACCCAAAACAATTAAAATCGCATTTCTGGCACCATAGCGAGTGATAACATTGACTATGTTGACAGGCTAAAACCTTTGCGATTAGCCGATTCGTAAAAACTTACGGAGTTTTCACGAAATTCCTCAAGTCTATAGAAATTCTACCATTGAATTTCTAGCGGGCTGTTACAAATGCAATTGTTGTATGGCATCCAAGAGTGGAATATTAATCTTCACTTGCTTGAAAATCCTTGAATCTCCGTGTGATATTTGTTCTTTTGGCCAGCTGCCCATCTCTGAGGATAGGGAACCACAGGTTAGTACCCCTTACTAGTCTCAGCATCTGCACTCACAGGCTTCTTCAACTCTAGTCTCACTATCTTTGGTTCTTTCTCAACTTCATCAGTCTCTGTTACATCTTCAGGTGTAGGAGCAACTACCTGTGTGTCCATAGGCATCTCTGGTTGGGGAACTTCCTTCCCACTTCTCAAAGTAAGAATGGCCTTCGCTGTCTCAATAACATCCCTTGAGACATTATGTACTTGCTGTTGTTGTTGCCTGTATACTTGAGGATTAGGCTGAAGCTGTGCTGGAAATTTCCCTTTCTCTAGGGTGCTCAAGGTTGTGCTCATCTTATTAATAGTGCCTCGCAACTCATTTATGGCCTGAGTGTTCTAATTATTTGTGGTGGCCTAAATCTACATGAATTGCTGAAGTGTATTGGCCATCTGTGCCATACTGTCATCTAGAGACTTCTTTGCAGATGATGAAGGCTGAGAACTCTGTGCAGCTACATGAGTCTGAAATCCAGGAGGAGCTACAAAAGGATAGCTCTGGGAACTCTGATATGGTGGATACTGGTGCTGAGGAGCACCCTGATGAAATGGCTGCTGCGCAGGTGGTGGAGACCGACCAGGCTGATCATTTCTCCATGAGAAATTTGGGTGATTCCTCCACCCCATATTATATGTGTTGGAGAAAGGCTGATTCTGTGCTCTATTGACCCAGTTAGCTGATTGCATCTGCTCAGACTCACTTTCTTGAAATACTGGCATAATCGGGCAGTCTTGGGTCTTATGGTTCGAATAAGCACATATAGAACATGCCTCTACTACTTTAACTGCCTTAACTTTTTCCATTTCCATGACCTCTAGTCTTCTAGTCAATGCAGCTATTCGGGTTTGAACATCAGTGTCCTCCTTAAGCTTATATCTGCCCCCTCCAAAAATAGACCTCAGTGGCTGTGCTGCTAATGTCACTCGATCAGTACGAGTGTTCTACTGTTGTGCGCTCTCAGCAAGATAGTCAAAAAATGATAGAGTTGCATCAGGTTCCTTACTAAAGAACTCCCCATTGCACATTGTCTGAACAAACTGTTTACATTCTGGAGTGAGACCAGTGTAAAAATAGCTCACCAACCTCCAGGATTCAAAACCATGATGTGGACAGATGTTCACCAAATCTTTAAATTTTTTCCAACTATCCTGAAAGGTCTGATCAGGTCTCTGATTGAACTGGCTGATTTGCTCTTGCAAAAACTGAGTTCTTTGAAAAGGAAAATTTTTTTGTAAGAATTCATGCTGCATATCAGACCAACTAGAAATAGAATTAGGCCTCAAAGAATTAAACCAAATCTTCGCTTTATCCTTTAAAGAGAAAGGAAATAAATGAAGTCTAATAAATTCATCAGTAATGGCCCTAGTAATAAAAGTAGTGCAAGCCAACTCAAAATCTGTCAAGTGCTGGTAAGGACTCTCAGAATCCATCCCGTGGAACTGAGGTATCACTGACATCATGCCCATGCTTAATAGAGAAATTAGGTACATTTTCTGATAAAACAATTCATGAAGGTGTAGTGGTGCGAGTGGGTTGCAAATAATCCTTAAGAGTGCGTGGTGCAGGTGTAACCATGTTTTCTAGTTCAATTTCAATTTCCTCACCTGACTCACTCATAGAAAAGACAGAAGAGCTATCTATCTCCAAGCTGTGTATACTACTCTCAACACTCAATGTGACTCTAAGCAACATATTTGAACTGTCTTACCCATGACATGAAATATCAGTTTAAGAAGCATATAAAAAAAATAACGAGTTTAAATTCAAGTTAAATTACTTTCCCTGGCAACGGCGCCAAAAACTTGACTCACTCAAAAATGAGTAGCACAAAGACAATCCCAAGTGTAGGAGGATGTTGCGTAATAATTAGGAATAAATTCCTAGATCGTCTCCTCAGGGAAAACTTACTTAAACTCAACTCGTTGAAAATGGTGAAAAACTTCACAAAGAGAAAATAAATATGATGGTATGTGCAAATGATGGAAAAGGGTACTAGTCATGGACTAAATTCATATTTTTAAATTTTGATTGTCGAATTGAAATGTAAAAGACTAATATATTAAACTCAGAAATTAATAAAACTAAGTTAAGAATTAAACTAGATTAGAAAGTAATTGACAAAACATGCACTGAAAATTGAAAAGCCCCAAAATCAATGTTCTAGGGTTCATCATTGTATTTAAATCACAAATTCTCAAAATTAAACCATAGCAATTGTAATCACTATTAAAATAAAAGCTTAACGAAACAAGAAAAATAAATAACATGAACTAAATGAATAACAAATAAATTACTCAAACTTCTAAATAAAAAATCTCCAAAATAATCCAGAAACTTAAAACTGAAATGAAATAACAAGTAGGGAATGAAAAGATCAAGCCAATTGAATAGAGATGAAAATTTGAAGCGGTGGAGGAGGCTGGGCTGCAGTAGCAATTGGACCTCTCAAGGAGCTCTACAATCTGCTGCAGTGTGAGTGAAAGCTTCTGAAGAATTCGTGTTGCTGCGTGAATGATCGCTTGTGTGAATCCTCCTCTCCTCAGATCTGCCTCTTGTGCCTCTTCCCTCAGATCTGCCTCTTGTGCCTCTTTCCTCTTTATTTCGTGCTAATGATATGCTTATATAGGGTAGGAAAGAAACCATAATATCCTCTTAATTTCCGCATAAAAAATCGCCTAAATTTAAGGACTCATCTTGGCAACCACGTACATACTTTGGGAGTCTGAATTTGGAAATCCTTATTAGAGACAAATTTATAGCCCTTTAAGATAGCTTTCTAAAGCATCAAGAATTACATCAATCAGATATGTGAGTAAAAAGTTACGATCAAAAGACTAAAATATGTCCAGACTGTCTCCTAGCGAATTTCAGACTTGGACTTCTTGTGGTTTCTTTTTCTTTTCTTCCAAATTTCTCTCAAACCCCATGAAAGTCCTCCTTTTCGAATCTGAGTGAAAATCAATGGAAAAAAAAATTCTAAATGTTCCTCTAATCAAAACAGTGTTTTCCAGGCCACTCCGCTCGAGCGATGTGGACCAAAATTCATAGTAATCAACAATTTGTAAAATTAGGTAGAAATTCATGCTTTTAATCAATTTAAATCTCAACTTAGATTCATTCATTTTTTCATATAAAACCGATGATAAAGTAATGAAAGAATTAAGATATATTGGTTCCAAAAGCATTAAAATATGCAATAACTCAGTTCAATTAGTAGGTTTTGATTTGTCAACATAGTCAGTGTTGTCACTCACTATGGGGCCAAAAATGTGATCTTATTTATGGTCAAGTAGTTAGAAGTGTTAAAATGAGCTATGGTTAGTGCCATTCAACTCAATTGATTATTTAGGATTTTATGGTCCAATAAACGCATTTTTTAATTTTTGGACAAAACTCTTATTTGAAAATGCATTTTGATTATTTTGAAGCACTTCAGAGTTGAATTATGATATATGAATTTCACCATTAGTCTAGTATGTTTATTTAGAATTTTTCAGTGTAAAGTTTATTTTTCACTTTTTCAAAATGAATAGTAACCCAATAGTAGCACAAAGCGCAATGCTTTCAAAATCATAGTGTGAAATGTCCAAATTAAGTTAAAGATGTTTTATTTGGACATTTGGAAAGATCTTAGTCACACTTGGTAAATAGTATTGGAGAATTGGCACCAAGAGGAACTGTGATGACCCGCTTTTTTGTGTATTTTCACTGAAGGGATATTTTAATTTAATTAAATATTTTATAGTGCTTTTATTTTAAATTATCGAGTTTTAAATGGATTTTATTGGCTGTTGGATTTAAATTGTGATTTAATTTATTTTGGCTTGTTTTTGGTTTTAAAAATTTAAATAATTGGTTTTTACTAGTTATTTATTTTATTTTAGCTTATTGATGTGTTTAAAATATTTTATTGGTGTTTATTTATTTATTTGATGTAGTGTTAATTTATTTTAATCGTTTTATGTTTTTACCGTTTTCGGCTGATCAGTTTTTGGACTTCCGACGTGAGGACTGGACCTCATTAATTTCCTTCATCTTTTCTTTTCCTCTTCTTTTTCTTTTTTCCTTTTTTCTTTTTTCTTTTTCCTTTTTTTCCCTCTCCCGTTCGGCTCTCTCTCTCTCTCCCCGCGTCCCTCTCTTTCTCTCTCTCTCCTCACCCACGCCGGAAAGCCTTCCCGCCCAGGCCCGCCGTTCGCCGGCGTCGTGCCCGACGCCACCCCTGCCGGTCGACTCCCCTCCGGCCGGTGATCATCCCCTCCGACTCCCAGCCCCAACCGGCCGGCCGTTTGGCCGGAAAAAGCCCAACAAGCCGCACGGCTTGAGGCCCGATCCGCCGCCGTCGCTCCACCTCCGGCCACCACCTCTTCACCACTTCTTCCCCTACTCCTTGCCGACCTAACCCACCCATCCCCGGCCTCAAACGGTCACCGGAGCGGCTCCCACGAGCTCAACTCCGATTTGCCCTTTTTCCGCCCCTACCGGCGTTTTCGCCGCCACCCACGGCCAAAACTCACTTCCACTAGCTTCATAAACATCTCTAGACCATTCCCTATCAATTTGGTGTCTTGGTTTGTCCCCGGTCAAAAGTGGGTATTTTGCGACCCACGGGAACAGTGCATTTGCACTGTTACGTTGCTTTCGCATCGCCGTTCGCTTCGCGCCGAACCTTCTAAAAATCCTATATAGCGCTGTAAGTATTTTCCAAACGCTACTTTTAGATTTAAATGTATTTTACTCTTTCAATAAATTATTTGGTTGGTTCGCTGATTCCGGACTGAGTCCGAGGAGTTCGGGGGTCGGATGGATGGAGGACGGAGTTGCTTGATTTGTTGTGCTATGGTTGAATTTATTTGTCGAGCATTGAAATTGGCATTTACATGATGCATGCACTTGTATTTTATTTTATTGGAAAAATCATGTTTTATTGGCGTAAATGATTTTTGGGAGTGTGCGTATCACGAGCCCAAGCCGGGATGGGTTATTATCTCGGTGGAGCTCCTCTGGTCACTCGGGAGTGGATAATACTGAGTGACATCCCCTGGGTTGTCGCCGGGCGACGACCGGATCGCACGATACGGTAACGCTGTCGTGTCGACTCCGTGGTCCTTTTAGTGGCGGGGACTAGAGGATGGCCTGGCCAGGTACGCGCGAGTTGGAGGCGCGAGTCTGGGCATCGCTCGTGTAGGTGTCACACGCGTAGACGTTACCTGCGGTGTGGCACAGAGCCAGAGTGTGCGGATGATCCCTAGGGGAGATCATGGTGCATGCATAATTGGTTGGTTTTCATGGTTTTCGGATATGGGCCATTTTCTGGGAAAATGGCGATGGTCTTGTGATCCATTTTCGGGGAAAATGGTGGTTTGGGCCATTATCTGGGATAATGGCGAGGCTTGGTTTTAAAGGTTATGTTTTTAAGCCAGTTGGGTTTTTGGCGTGCGTGGAAAATATGATTTATGAGTTTTGGAGCATTGACATTCATTCATACTTGTTGTTTGAGTTTAATATGCTTTTATCTAGTGGTGTTTGGATTTTACTTACCTGCGGCACCATTTTTGGTACCGTAGATTTTGATGCAGCGTTCGAGGAGGAGGAGGAGGCTGAGCCCGAGGATACGGCTCCGCCGGAGTTCTGATTTGAAGTTATGCTTTGTACTTAGTTTTAAAACAATATTTATATCATGTAATATTTTATTATGTGCCTTTGAACCGTTTGTATTTTATTTAAGAAAAAAATTCTGGTACTTAGTATTTGACTTTGCTATCCGCTGCGTATCTTCTTGTGCACATTTGTCGCTTGCACACACTTGGCACTCTTCGATAGGGTGGTGACCCGTGATGTCACCATCCGGGCGCCTCGAATTCCCCGTTTTCCGTACGTGGGGATTTTGGGGGCGCCACAGGAACCATGAGATGGAAATGTAAAGGAAATCAAGATGTGAGATCATGCCACATAAGCAAAATACTATTAGATCCAATCATCCATTTTGTGCCAAACCAAATAGGGTTTCAACCCTATTTAAACCCTAAATACTTAAAATCCAATTAAAATTCTAAAAAGTTTGGAGGAAACCGAAACCCTAAACAGTTACTCCAAACCCCAAACTTGTTTTCAAAACCCTAATGGATCTGACTTTTAGTATTTTATTTAATCACTTAATTAAATCACTAACCCATCCTACTTGTGGAAGTCGTGTTTTATACACTTTTGGGCCGGGCCCTTGAAAGCTCGAGCCTTCAATCTCGAGCTTGCAAACACAAAAGTAACTTCGAAGTTTGGCGGCCGAGGTGGCGGTCGGGTGGAGCTTCCGATGCCTAAGTTAGTAGAATTCAGGGGAAAGAGAGTTCCAGGATAGTTGTAGTAAGTAGAGTTTAGAAAGTCCAACCCCCATTTCGGTGTCTAGGGGTTGTTTTCATAACTATGTTTGGGGTAAAAGACCTATGAGCTGTGACTGGGTGGAGGGTTGTCCTCTTAGGGTCTTCCCCACCAAGTCTCATTCAATGTGGCGTGACCCTCTGATTGGTGCAAAACTACAAGTGCAGAGTATCGTAGTTTTATAGTAAAGTGATAAGAAGAGTATCGTCCTCAGGGATTGGTAACTTACTTTTGACAAATACTGAAATTATACTAATCTTGATTTTATCTAGAGAAGTTACTAAGATTTTTTTTAATTGCAATTTAAAATAAAATCAATTCAAAGAAAAATACGCAAAGGAAATAAAATGATGTTCGAAGATCAAATTAATGGGAAAGAAAACTTCTAGGAAATCGATTTCACCTAATTCCTCACTATGCTTTACTCATCTAACTAATTTAATTTAATTCTTTTTGTTTATTAGCAAATCTTTAATTCATCCAAAAGCCTCTTTCGATAGTCAATTGGAAATTATTCTTGTTCATCAATTTACGCAAGGATATGCAAATTAATAAAGCAAGAAGGCAATAAGACTAATGATTTAAATACTACATAGGTTCATACAAGTCTTTCAATCTCTATATTTACCTATGCCGAAATATTGAAGATCTATCCTATAATTCCCTCTTTCAATAGCAAATCACAAGATTAAAATCATCTAATCAATGACCAGTTAATTAGAAGCAATAAACTCAGAATAAATCAGATAAACAAAGAAGGAATTGCTTTAAATTAGCATAGAAAATCAAGCATAGTTCAGAACTAGGTTACATCATTTTCCTAAAATAAATAAAATTTAGTTCATGCTAAAAATTGAATTCAACATAAACGAATTCACCATAATTGTTCTGAGAATATTGGAAGGAAAATAAACACTGAAAAATACTCCTCGCAGTCGCAACTCGTCTTCAAAAATTCCAGGAAAATATTCACTGCTTCTCTCCCGTCTGTGCCTGTGTATGATCCCAGCATACGTGCAATGCGTAGAACTCTCTCCAAAACAGGTGACTTGAAATCTTCCAGCTGTTTTTCTCTATCCCAAACAGTGTTCTCCAGTCAAAAGTACGACCATATGATGTAAAATTACATATATATACCCAGACGGCAGAAAAACCCTAGATCTATAAAATATGATGTCCACTCGAGCGGCGTGTCGAGCACGCATCGAGCGTTCAACTCTGCTTGACTTCGTTCGAGCGGTCAATGCCTCCACTCGAGTAAACTCCTTTTTCGCAACCCACTCGAGCTCATTGTCGAGCGACCTTCGAGCGTTTGAATCTGGCTGAATTCGCTCAAGCGGCCAATGCCTTCACTCAAGCGATGTGGTAAAATATATGAATTTCTGCAAGTCATCAAACACCCCAAACTTACAACTTTGTTTGTCCTCAAACAAAAAGAAAATAAAATACTACTTTGGGCAATATCAACTAGACCCCATAGAGAAATATCATCACTCACCAAGCTTTATATGAATTTAGATTTCATCACTAGTATCTTACTCTTTTAACATCAAAGAGAGTAGGAAAAGCAATCAAAAATTTCGCAATTTGTCAAGCAAGAGTTAGGCGTTTACTTCAACCTAAAGCTAAGACCTTGAGTGTGTGTGTGATATAGTCAATTTAACCTCAAACCACTTGCAAACTAAGATAAAAGTAGAACAATTAAAATTAGAAGAATTCTCTCAAAACTTAACCCCATAAGTCCAATTTTCAGAAATCCTCTCCACTAATGTAGTCAACACCAAAATCAGAGATCAAAAGGTCTTTAATAATATTGTAATGACAGGCCACAGGGTGAGGGTTAAGAAAGAACTGGATATAGAGAATCAAAATAAACTGGAAAAATACTTGGTGGAAAAAACAATAAAAGAGATATCCACATGATTCAAATCATAGCTCTTTCTCAACAATATGCTCATACTGGTGACATTATTGTTGCTGTAATCAATGAGGTAATACCAACAACTCCTTTAACAAAATCTGAGGTGATACACTCCACTTATTTAGGTTTTTCTATTTTTTTTTCGGCTTCTTTTTTTTTTTTTTTCAGATCACACTTTGATCAAACAGAGCAAACATAATATGAATCATTCTCCTTGAACTAACTTTCTCTTTAAATGTAAATTTCCACCAAAGTATTTTATCAAATTATGAAAGGTAGATTCATGGTTTTTCAGGCTTAGAGTGGGAATGGTGTAACAGCCCGCTAGAAATTCAAATGTGAAATTTCTATAGACTTGAGGAATCTCGTGAAAACTCCGTAAGTTTTCACGAATCGGCTAATCGCACAGGTTTTAGTCTGTCAACATAATCAGTGTTATCACTCACTATGGTACCAGAAATGCGATTTTAATCGTTTGAGGTAGTTAGAAGTGTCAGAATACATTATAGTCTACACCACTAGACTCAGTTGAATATTTAGGATTTTATAGCGCAATAACCCATTTTCATAATTTCGGACGAAACGGCTGTTCGAAACTGTGAATTTATTTATAGGGGCACTTTGGGGTTGAGTTTTGGTAAACGGTTTTTACTTTAGGTTAATATGAATATTTATGATTTTTCAGTACTAAGTTTATTGTGTGTTTTTTTGGAGTAAATAGTAACCTCGATAAGCGTACTAAGTGCAGTATTTTCAAAATCACAGTGTGGAATGTCCAAATTAGGTTAGAGAAGTTTTATTTGGACACTTGGCAAGATCATAGTCACACCTAATGAATAGTATGAGATACTTGGCATAAAGAGGAACCATTAGATGGATTTGTGAAGGAAATCAAGGTGTAAGATCATGCCACCTAAGCAAAACCTTTTTCATCTGATCAACCAAATTGAGCCAGATCAAAGAGGGATCCAACCCTAGTGAAACCCTAAATGGTTGGAATCCAATTGAAACCCCAAAAGATTGGTTGAAACCGAAACCCTAAACGGTTTCCCCAAACCCTAAATTGGCCTTCAAACCCTTTTCGATCCAATTTCTAGCATTGTGTTTAATCACTTGATTAAATCACTTCCACATGCTATTAATTTCTCAAATTATTTTTATGACATCATTATCCAACCTTTTAAACCTTGAAAATTTTTTTGGGCCAAGAAAAATTGGATTTGGGCTTGATAGCAACTCAAGCCCTAACCAAACCTCCTTTAAACCCCAAATTGAAGCCCACTTGGTTAGGGCCCACCAAGGCCCACGAATTTGGCCACCTTGGCAAGACTTCTTGGAGAAGTTTCCTCCCCCACATGGCAGACCATTCACTGTCCTTGGCTGCACCCAATAGTGCCTTGATGGGATGGAGAAACTCACCACATCAACCTCCATAACTCACAGCTTCTGCAGGCTGTCCTTTCCCCTCTCTATTCTCCACTTTATGTCATATATCTACCTCCAATCAATGGTCATTCAGGTCCATATCTTCCCGTTACAGAAGTCTTGAGTCGTGCAAGTCACACTTACTTCCCTTTAATCACTTCTTCACCCGGTTCTTAGAGAGAAACCGAAAAGAGCTCTCTCAGGCAGATTTTTGTGTTTTTGCGTAGAGATTTTTGACCCTTTTTAAGTATTTTCACACGATGACTCCTTCATAAAAGTTGTTCCTATTTGAGTCTAGTTTCCGTAGATATATTATTTGTATCATTCCATGGTAATTGGGTTGGTCAAAAGTATTTTTAACCATGGAAAGGTCATTCTGGGCGTGAATTTGGAGAGTATGTTATGTTTTGGAGTTTTTGACTAAGCTAATGGACATATATTGGTCCGAAAATTTTATGGAGTGTTGTTAGCATGTGTTTAAGAGTTTTAATTGAGGTTTTGTTGCATGGATAAAGCTTTTGATGATAGATTTTCTTAGATCTAGTAACTTGAAAACTGGAAGGGGCAAAACAGTTTTTATTTGGAGAAAGTTTGAATATTTCGAGGTTTGATCTTACTCTAAAGGCTTTTATATTTTTATATGATGATCCTAAATCTCTTATTTTCATGTTAGGATGTTATTTTGAAGATATTTAGTATTATTTTCAAAAACATGATTTTTCTATGCAAGAGGATTCCGGTTAGGCCTAAGATTTCATGTGTTTGGGTTAGATCTATGTTTTATTGATTTTTAGCCATGTGATTTCAAGTTTGATGGTTGGATCCTATTTAAGACACATTCTTAAACCATGTGATGCTTTATTTCGAAGATTTCACATTCTTAAGCCATTGATCAAGAGATTTATCAAAACTAGTTGAGGAAAAAGTTTCTGTTTTTGGACTAAGTGTAAAACTAAAAAATCCAAGTGTTATTTTGTGATTTTGGTGACTTTAGTTGGATGATTTAAATCATGGTTGATCTTAGGATGCTGTTATGAATATGTTAGAAGTAAGATTTGATTTTTTGAATTCTTGGATATGTTTTGATTTAGGGTCAAAGCTTGTGATTAAGTGTTTGGATCTTTTTACAAAAATTTTGGTGCTGATTTTTAGCTTTTCTAAATTGATGTTTTAAGTATGGTTTTAAAGTTAGGATTGGAAGATGTTTGTTGTAAAATTTTGGTTTAAGCATTAGTTTTGAAGTTGGAAGGAATTGCAACAAAAATCAAGAGAAATAGCCTATGGATGTTTCGGCTATAATGTGTTTTCAATAGTTGTGATTTGTTTTAAATCTTTTTGAGTTAATATTTGCATTTAGGACAAAATTTACATGAGGAATGTAAATTTTGGAAAATTTTGGAGTTAGGATGTGAAATCCTTAAGTTAGGGGTAAAATGGTCATTTTCCCACATGTAGAGGGTAAAATGATAATTTTACTCTAAGTTAGCTTGCTTTCATGTTTCTAATTGTTAGTAATTAAATTTCTAACTTTTAGAATGACCTCTTACAGTTTCTCGTGTTTCGCACTTTATTCTCGTAGAACGCGACGATCGAAATAAGTTAGCTTCTAACTTACTATCAGTTTACTATGTATGTATGGTGGGTAAGGGAACTACAATTTATATATGTATGTTATCATATATGCCATGCCATGCCACATCATTATATGCTTATCTGTTATGCATGTTTTATTCTGTCATGAATATTTATCTGTTACATAATCTATTCTGTCATGTATTGCTATATGTTATAAGTATGCTAAGTTAAGTATGATATCTATTACATGTATGTCAAGTCATGTAATATTCACTGTTGCAAGTATGTCATGTTAAATATGTCGTCTATTACATGTTATACCATGTTACGAAATGTTTCTATCTCAAATAAGTCATGTCTTTCGAGTAACGTTCAAGTTAGTTATGTCTAGGATACTCGTGATGTAATCATTATGATTGTCTGAGCATCTCCACTTGTAATTCACATGAGATACTTTTGGCGAAATCATTTTGATTATCAGAATGTCGTTCAAGTTTAGTTATGCAGATACTCCTAGCGTAATCATTCTGATTGTTAGGGTATCTTATTTTAAAATACTCGTGATGGAATTATTCTGATTGTCAGAGTATTACTAGGTACTCCTGGTGTAATCATTCTGATTGCTAGGGTACGTATTTTTAAGATACTCGTGATGGAATCATTCTGATTGTCAGAGTATTACTAGGTACTCCTAGTGTAATTATTCTAATTGCTAGGGTACATGTTTTAAGATACTCGTGATGGAATCATTTTGATTGTCAGAGTATTATTAGGTACTCCTGGTGTAATCATTATGATTGCTAGGGTACGTGTTTTAAGATACTCGTGATGGAATCATTTTGATTGTCAGAGTATTACTAGGTACTCTTGGTGTAATCATTCTGATTGCTAGGGTACGTGTTTTAAAATACTCATGATGGAATCATTCTGATTGTCTGAGTATCTCTGATGGAATATGTTTGGTGGAATCATTCTGATTGTTCACTATTCCTGACGAAACAACTGGCGGAATCATTTTTTATTGTCAGATTTCAAGTCCAAGTTCATGTTAAGTAAAGAAGCAAGATTCCAAATTTATGTTAAGTCAAGTTTCAGATCAAGTGCATGTTAAGTCAAGTTTCAGATCAAGTTCATGTTATGTTATATTTTTCTCACGTACATGTTATGTTCATGTTCACGTTAAGTTTTAAGTTCATGTTCATATCATGTTATGTTCACGTTTATGATATGTTCAAGTTCATGTTCATGTTCACGTTATGTTTCAAGTTCACGATTCTGTCATGTTATGTTCACGTACATGTTATTTTCAAGTTCACGTTCATATTATATTATGTTCACATTCACATTATGTCTTAAGTTCACGTTTATGTCATGTTATGCTCTGGTTTATGTTAAGTTCAAATTCATATTTATGTTATGTGTAACACCCCAATGGAAGGCCCAAACCACATGGCCTATACTCCAAAAGGACTAGTCAATGATACAATTGGAGCCCCATTGGAACCTTATAAAGAGCATGAACTTTTCCTTCCCAAGCAATGTGGGATCCCATACACCACCTACCCATATCCTTATCATATGGGGTATTACAATCTACCCCCCTTAAATTCCCGACGTCCTCGTCGGACCTGTCCATTGTAGGTGGCACGGCTCAAGTCCCACATTTCTGGTTGGGATAGGCTCTGATACCATTTGTAACACCCCAATGGAAGGCCCAAACCACATGGCCTATACTCCAAAAGGACTAGTCAATGATACAATTGGAGCCCCATTGGAACCTTATAAAGAGCATGAACTTTTCCTTCCCAAGCAATGTGGGATCCCATACACCACCTACCCATATCCTTATCATATGGGGTATTACATTATGCATGTTCACGTTCATGCTATGTTTCAAGCCATGTTATGCTTTAAGTTCACGTTCATGTTATGTTACTAGTCCATGTTATGTTTTAAGCTCAAGTTCATGTCATGTCAAGTCAAGTTCAGTTCATGTTAAAGTTCAAGTTATGTCAGTTATGTCATGCTATATGTCAAGTTATGCTATGCTTACTTACGACTTTAATTATGCATTCATGCTTTCACTGCCATGCATGCATCTTTAACCTGTGTGGGAGTTTCTTGTTAACTTACTGAGATTTGTAATCAAATCTCACCGTGGTAGTGCCAACTACCATTCCCCCCGAATGGTAGGCGATATGTCAGGATCAAAGCAGGGAGCGGACTTTGGTAGACTGAAGGAGATTGACTAGACGCCGCAGACACAACGCGGAGCTTTCAGCTTCCATAGTTAGTTTTTGGATAGTATTCTAGCCTCGTTAGTCGAGTTACACGAGTTACTCAACAAACTTCCTCAATAGTGTATTTTGGTAATGTAAATATGGAGTCTGGTCTCTCATGTTTTTGTGGTTATAGTCTTCTAAGACTCGTACTGAAATCGTAGATGTTTATTTTGTTAAGTATGCTTAGATTACGATTTAACTATTTGGGATATAAAAGTTTGGTGCATAGTATTGCTCAAGAAAAAAAAATTATCCGCTGTGAATATTGCATAATGCTATATGCATGTTAGGAGCATTGCATCTTATATGTCATGAACGGGGCAGGTAACCTTGTGTTGCATGTCCCGACACTTCAGATGTTCGTTCGATCCCAAGCGGAATTTAGGGGCGTCACAAATGATTTATGTAGTTAAAAGAACAAATAAAGGCTTAAGTAAAATAAGGCTCAAGGGGGTTGACTATGGAAATGCACCATGCAATGATGGCATGATACTTAGGACGGCTGGGAAAGCTTTTTGGTTATGACAAAGAAATGCCTAGATCATTTCTCTAATATTTGGTATCAATTAGGATTTCGCCTCAAGGATCCATCAACGGATTCTAAAGCAAAGCAAGATTGAACTTCCATCTTCCAGTTAATTCAACTTATTCTCTTCATAAGCAAAATGGAATCAAAGAAAAATGACTATGTGCTCAATTATGTTCAAGGTCAAAGATTTAAATCAAAGTACCCACAAAACTACGCTTGACATAAAAGAAATTTTTGAAAATTTTTCTCAAAACCATCAACAATCACAAATTTCAGAGTTATAGAGAATTCAATCTTACTCAAATGTATACTTGGTAAGAGAATCAAACAACCCAAGACTTATAAAACAAGAAGACCAAATAACTATTGGAGTTTACACCCCCAAACTTAAACTAACCAATGTTCTCATTGTAATGCAAAAGTGAAAATGATTGAAGAAATGAAAGAAACTTCCCTGGTTTCATGGTGAATCAGCCGTAGTTTATAATTTTCAGCTCTTTATTCATTCTAAATAAACTTGCATCAAAATCCAAATTATTAAAAATAAATAAATAAAGATAATAAAAAAAAAAAAAAAAAAAAGAGAAAGTGCTATGGGTAGCCTCCCATAAGCGCTTGTTTTAAAGTCTACAGCTAGACTTTTCAATCTTTATCAATTATGATCTCCAAAAGGAATAAATGCATAGTTCCTCTCCACTTGTTCTCCATAGTAGTGCTTCAATCTCTGACCATTAACTCTGAATATATTCCATGTCTTGTCCTTCAATTCTATTGCTCCAAAAGAGAAAACTTTATCAATTGTATAAGGACCTGTCCATCTTGATTTTAACTTTCCCAGGAAGAGTTTGAGTCATGAATTGAAGAGTAAAACCTGTTGTCCTGATGCAAACTCACAACTAAGAATTTGTTTGTCATGCCACTTCTTCATCCGTTCTTTATGGATCTTTGCATTTTCATATGCATCATTCCGGAACTCATCCATCTCATTCAATTGAAAAAGTCGCTTTTCCCCTGCCGCCTTCAATTCTATTGCTCCAAAAGAGAAAACTTTATCAATTGTATAAGGACTTGTCCATCTTGATTTTAACTTTCCCAGGAAGATTTTGAGTCATGAATTGAAGAGTAAAACCTGTTGTCCTGATGCAAACTCACACCTAAGAATTTGTTTGTCATGCCACTTCTTCATCCATTCTTTATGGATCTTTGCATTTTCATATGCATCATTCCGGAACTCATCCATCTCATTCAATTGAAAAAGTCGCTTTTCCCCTGCCGCCTTTAAATCAAAATTAAACTTTTTTACAGCCCAATAAGCTCTATGCTCCAACTCCACAGGAAGATGACATGCCTTTCCAAACACTAATCGGTAAGGATACATCCCGATAGGTGTTTTAAAGGTTGTACGGTATGCCTACAAAGCATCATCAAGCTTCTTTGCCCAATCCTTTCTATTGGTGTTGACCATCTTCTCAAGGATGTTCTTGATTACTCGATTTGAAATTTCAGCTTGACCATTAGTTTGAAGATGGTAAGCAAGTGCTATCTTGTGCTTTACACAATATTTAGAAAGAAGATTATCAAACAACTTGTTGCAAAAGTGGATCCCTTCATCACTAATAATAGCTCGTGGAGTGCCAAATCTTGTGAATATATTCTTATGCAAAAATTTGAGCACTACCTTTGCATCATTTGTTGTTGTAGCAATTGCTTCCACCCATTTTGACATATAATCAACTGCTAACAAGATATAAGCAAAGCCAAAAGAAGGAGGAAAAGGCCCCATAAAATCTATTCCCCAAATATCAAACAACTCAACCTCTAAGATATTTTTCAATGGTAACTCATGACACCTTGAAATATTTCCCATACATTGGCACCGGTCACAAGTTTTCACCAAAATATAACTATCACAAAAAATAGAAGGCCAAAAGAAGCCACTTTGAAGTACCTTAGCTGCTATTCGGGTTGCTCCAAAGTGTCCTCCATATGATGATGAATGGCAATGATGGAGAATGGCTTGCATCTCTTCTTCTGGCACACATCTTTGAACGATTTGATCAGGGCATCTTTTGAACAATAAAGGCTCATCCCAAAGATAATATTTCACATCATGCAGAAATTTCTTGCGTTGATGGTAAGTAAGATCAGGCGGTAGTACTTTACAAGCTAGGTAGTTTACAATATTAGCATGCCAAGGAAGCTTGATCTCACATGCAAACAACTGCTCATCAGGGAATGCTTCTTGGATCACTGAATCTGGTCTTTCTTCCACTTGCTCTAGCCAAGAGAGATGATCAGCAACTGAATTTTCGCTTCCTTTCTTATCTCGAACCTCCAAATCAATTTCTTGAAGAAGCAGGATCTAACGAATTAGCCTAGGTTTAGCATCCTTCTTGCCAAACAAATAGTGAAGTGTTGTATGATCAGTGAACACTATCACCTTTGTACCAATGAGGTAAGACCGAAATTTGTCACAAGCAAACACCACAACAAGCATCTCCTTCTTAGTTTTTGTATAATTGAGTTGAGTTTCATTCAATGTCCGGCTTACATAATAGATGGCCCTAAACAGTTTATCTCGCCTTCGTCCCAACACTGCTCCAATTGTAAAGTCACTTGCATCACACATGACTTCAAAAGGTTGACTCCAATTAGGTACAATCATAATTGGTGCTCAAATTAATTTCTCCTTGATTGCATTAAAGGCCTGCAAACAAACATCATCAAAGTCAAATGCATAATTTTTTTCAAAAAGATTACATAAAGGTTTAAAGAGTTTAGAAAAATCCTTGATAAATCTTCTATAAAATCCCGCATGTCCCAAAAAGCTTCTGATTCCCTTCACATTCTTTGGAGGTGGTAATTTTTCTATGGTTGCACTTTTAGCTCAATCCACCCCAATTCCTTTAGATGACACTTTATGGCCAAGCACGATCCCTTCTCGAATCATGAAATGACACTTCTCCCAATTTAGGACTAGATTTTTATCTTTATATCTTTGCAAAACAAGAGCTAAATTATGCAAACAATGATCAAAAGATGTACCAAAAGATCAAAAGTCATCCATTAAAATCTCCATTATATCTTCCACCATATCAGAAAAGATAGCCATCATGCAACGTTGAAATGTCGTTGGGGCGTTGCACAATCCAAAGGGAATCCTCCTAAAAGCAAATGTTCCATAGGGGCATGTGAATGTAGTTTTCTCTTGATCTTCAGGGGTTATAGCAATCTAGTTATACTTCGAATAACCATCTAAGAAGCAATAATAGGAATACCCAGCCAATCAAGCCAACATTTGATCAATGAATGGAAGTGGAAAATGATCCTTCCTTGTTGCTTTGTTTAACTTGTGATAATCCATGCATACACGCCAACCTGTGACTGTTCTTGTAGAAATAAACTCATTATTGTCATTTTTAACCACCATCATTCCACCATTTTTTGGTACAACCTGCAATGGACTTACCCATGAGCTGTCTAAAATAGCATAGATAATTTCAGCATTGAGGAGTTTCAAAATTTCAGCTCTCATGACTTCCTTCATTGTTGGATTTAATCTTCTTTGGTGCTCGATTGTCGGTTTGTAAAGTTCCTCCATTAAAATCTTGTGCATGCAAATGGAGGGACTTATACATTTTATGTTAGAAATAGTCCATCCCAAAGCTGTTCTATGCTCCCTTAACACACACAACAACTTTTCCTCTTCTTCGGGTGTGAGTGATGCAACAACAATCACTGAAAATGTATAACTATCACCCAAGAATGCATGGCGAAGATGCTCAGGTAATTGCTTCAACTCCGGAATTGTAGTTTACTGCATCTTCTCTTTAGAATTCACAGAATCAATCTTTACTACCATCGGGTCTAGCCTCTCCACTTCATTACTAAGTGATGTAACTTGCTGCAATGCTTCTAAGGCAAATACATAGTGGAGAAATTATTCACTAACAAAAGGTAAATCAGATTCACAAACAGCAGAGTTATTAAAATTATAAGCATGAGATGAAGTGGTGATACATCGTTCTAGGTGATCGGATGGCATATCTTCTTGAAAAGCTTATTATACACATTGCTTAATGACATCTACCCGAAAGCAAGAACTTGGATCTTCTGGAAATTTCATGGCTTGGTAGATGTTGAACATAACCTCTTCCTTATTTACTCTCAATGTTAATTCACCATTTTGAACATCAATTAAAGCCCTTCCCGTAGCCAAGAATGGTCGGCCAAGAATTAGTGGGACTTCTTGTAATATCCGCTCCTTCTTTCTTCTTCTTTATGTATGAGCCTCGATCTATGTGACAAACTTCGGTCAACATGCCAAGCCTTGTTCCACATGTCGAGTTTCGGTCTACGTGCCGAGCTTCGATCTACGTGCTAAGCCTTATCCTTAGTGTTGTACCTTGATGGCGTGTTTCGAAAGCTATCCAGCAGATTTCAAAGTAAGATAGATATTTTAAAGCTTACGGATATTTGAAATATTACGGAAATATCTATAGGAGATATTTCCAGTGTTGTTAGATAAGCTTGCTTTTAAAGTAGCACAATTATAATATTTTAATGAGCTCTGAAAATATTATAATTGTGGAAAACTCTTATTTAAATTAAATGGTTTTATCCTCTTTGAGTAATTAAAGATACTTTATCATTTTAAATAATGATAAAGAAATATTATTTTATAAACTTTAGTTTATAAAATAATATTCTATCTTAATTCCTCTCAGTGTTTTATTTAAGTGTTTTATTCTCTTTGAGTAATTAATGATGCTTTATCATTTTAAATAATGATGAAGAAATATTATTTTATAAACTTTAGTTTATAAAATAATATTCTACCTTAATTCCTCTTAGTGTTTTATTAAAGTGTTTTATTTTAAATAAAACACTTATGCGTTTTCAAATCAGTGTTTAAACTCATCGTTAGATCGTTTGAGAATCTCGAAGCATAGGATTGAGATTAAATACCCAAGCCCCTACCCTTTTCCCTTCACTTTTTCCTTTCTTCTTTTTCTCTCTTCTCTCTCTTCCCATGCACGTCCAGCTCGTGCACTTCATCTCCACCGTTCGGTTCAAGGTTCCAGCCGGCACCACCTCCAGCCGCCGTGCCCCACCTCCCACACCGGCATGACCCTCCCTCCTCGGTGACCACAACCTTACTGGTGGCGAGTTATATAGGCAGCCCAATCTCTCTCTTTCTCCTTCCAAGCAAATGGGTCTTAAGGTCATTTTCTCCTCTTTGAGCCACCATACATGACTGAAACAGCCACCAAGCACCACCAATGGAACCACCACATCATGGGCTCCCTCCCCATGTCCTCCTTTTCCTTTACCTCTTACTCTTTCTCCGATAGGTCTCCATGGCCTTAGTTTCGGTTGCACCGCCGTGCACCACCATACAAGGCCACCCACGGTGTTTCACCACCACCACCTTGTTCCTCTCATCCCCACAAACATCTCCAACAAATTTCATGGCCAACGGAGCTATGTATAGCTCTCACTTTCCCTCACTCTCCAAGGCCGAAATCCACTTCAAATGGCCGATCCGCCGCCGTGAGCTACCGGATGGCCACCACCTCACCACCACAGCTCCATCACATTTTCATCTACCTTTTCCCTAACTTTCCATGAAGTTCTATAGCCTTTCTCCACCTCAAGCAAACTCTCACAATTTGCGGCGTGATGCCGCTGTGCTCTGCCACCTTTGACCACCACGAGGTCACCGTGAGCCTTCCAAGATCATGCCTAGCTATTCTCAAGCCCAAACTACCACTTTACATGGTGGACAGCCACCGTATGCAGTGTTACCGCCACGTACGCTCCTCCAACGCATGATCGTGACGAGCAGCAAGAGACGCACGGGTTATCCCGTCGATGGTATAACCCCTATCTCTAGTCATTTACGTTTAAAGTAGTTGATTGGTTGGCCTGTAGGCTGTGTAGTTAGTATTTGTGGAATTCGCTGCGTAGTTGTGAAGTGTTGGGCTTGATTGTGTAGTATTGTGGACTATGTTGTGAAGTATGGGCGTGAGATGGATGCCGTAGTTGTGGTACGGCGTGTAGTGTGAAGAGAGTATGCTTGAAGCTTACTATGTGTAATGCAGCGACGCGCCGTATGACAGGCATTGTAGTGATGTGTGGTGTAGAATGAAGGGAGTGCGCATGGAGTGTACTCCATGTTATATGGCGATGCACCGTATGATGTGCATCGTGATAATAACTGTTGTAGCAAAAGGAGTATGCATGGCGCGTACTCCATGTCGCGTAGCGATGCACCGTGAGGCGTGTATCGTAGCGATGTGTGTTGTAGTGTGGATGGAAGAGAGTTCACGTGAGTGTACTCTGTACTAGGTCGTGATACACCGGATGACGTGTCACGAAGGGTTGGATGGCGTAGTAGAGAAGTGTGGAGTGTATGGTGTAGTGTTGGGAAACTGTGTAACAGTGTCCCGAAACAGTGGTGATGTGGTTGTAGTCCAAGGTAACGGGTGTTGCCTTGAGGCTGATTGTGGCTGAAAGTAAGTGTGAAGTGGTGAAAAGGTATCAGAGAGTGCAGCGGAAGCATGATGGGCATCGTTCTGTTATTCGGGAATGTGCCCTAAGCTGCATAATGTGACAGAGGCGCATTTGTGGATGCAGTCCTCTTGTCAAGTGGCGGGAACTGTGTAACAGTGTCCCGAAGCATTGGTGATATGACCTGTAGTCCGAGGTGACGGGTGTCACCTTGTGGTTGACTATGGCTAAGAGTATAAGGAAGTGGTGGAAAAGTATCAGAGCGTGCAGCGGAAGCATGATGGGTATCGTGATGTGACTCGAGATTAGTCTTGAGCTACGTGACGTGATAGAGGTGCATTTGTGGATGCAGTCCTCTCCTATCAAGTGTTGGGATGAACTTGTACAGGGCCGGGAAGTAGGAAGTGTCCTATCGACCGGGTCTGAGCAAGTTGGTATTGGAGTATGGAGCTTGTTTATATAAGCGGGCGTTAATTGGAGCTATTAGTTGCTCTTAGGTGATAAAATGGGGGTAAGATACAAGTGTCTCTGATGAGACACATGTACCGGACAGGTTTACCATATGTAATGGGTAATCTGTCCTGAGCATGATTACATGGTATTTTAGCCCCAGAGTTGGCTTGAATTCATGTAACCTGTCTTGATGGAAATGAGAATGTAGTATGGGCTAGGATACGTGAAGGTAATAATGGGTAAGTAGTCTAAGGTTGGGACGCATAACTCTGTCGGTCGGAATCATGCGTCAGATTGTGGAAATAGAAGAACGAGACGGAGGTCTTAGTGTCTTAACCCTAAGGTGAATCACGAAGGTTCATTTTTAAGGAATAAGACCCGGAAGGTTTTAGTATAGTAAATGGCATATGAGAGCCCATGGATGGATGGAGAGTGTTCCAAGTGAGGCATAGCTCTATTTTTAGAATAGTTACTTATACATTAGATAGATGATGACGTAAGGTTATGTGTATGCATGTAGGTTGCCATCTAACACGCACACGAATGGACTGCATGGAATGAGTATGGCATGAAGTTCAAGTATTACGTTCATACTCTTCTAGAGTTTTATGTATAGAAAAGAAGAAAAAGATGAAAGCTTTTCTCTAAAAAGAAAACGAAAATAAAACGTAAGTTTTCAAGTATAAGTACGTAGTAGCCTCTCTTGGCAGCCCCTTTTCACACAACCAAAGTATGTACGTGTATGCATGTGAATGGATGCTATAAGTAGTACGCATTGTATGTATGTTCATGAAAAGGAAACGAAATGAAGCCTTAAAAGACGTAAGAACCGTTAAGGAATGCAAGGATTGAAGCTGTAATGAAAAGAAAGGAAAGAAAACAAGATTTTTCCTAAAAATGATTCTTTCTAAAATGACTTTTACAAAATAAAAGAGAGAAAACCATTTTCTCTTAAAGGAACTTCTTTTAAGTAAAACCATTTTCTTAATTAAAACTCTTATGAAGTGAAAGAAATGAAGAAACGTAAGAACCGTAAGAAACGTAAGAACTGTAAGGCCTGAAATGAAAGAATGGACTGTAAAGGAAAGGAAAGGACTGTAAAGGAATGAATGGACTAGACTGAATGGATGATGTATGAAAATACGTAACGGCCACATGGACTGAAATGTAATGGTACCAATGAATGGACTGAAAATGGGCAAATTGTAATGCCGGGTAAGTAGTACTGGTACTGCACCCAGTGTTGCACCATGACGGAATGGATTCCCAACCCGTGGCCACGGGCGGAATCAGGTCCAAAAGACCGCTAACCCCAGCACATGGGGCGTAATAGTGTGCAATGGCCAATGAAAGTGAAAAGAAAGAACGGATGCATGTTAAGGAACGAATGCATGTATGTATGGATGAACGGAATGCATGAATGAATGTAAGTAAGGAAAGATGAACGAATGAATGCATGTATGCACGAATGGATGTAAACGAATGAATGCATGGAAACATTCTTTAAGAAATGAAGGCAGCGATGCATGGGGAACTGTTTTAAAGAAGAAAGCACGTTTATAAAGAAAAACCCCACCTCGCAACGTTTTAAAATAAAAAGAAAGACGTATGCATGCGAAGTACGATATGTATGTATGGAATGATGATTGCATGACTGAAAATCTATGTTGTTATATTTTGACCGTATGAAGTAATGCTTACGAGTCATCGACGCATTTTAGTTTTATGTGTGCCCTCCCAGGCACAAGATGAGCATGACAGAACAGGACGAGCACAGCCCAAGGGGGAAAAGCACGAAGGCCTAGGCAAGATGTTTTTACATGAAAACTTCAATTATGAAATTTAATATTTTCCGCTGTAATCTTTCAATTAAGAAAAATGAATTTTATTTATAGCATGGAGTCTTTTGTATCCTGGCATGAATGGAAAAGAATTTTAAAAGGAATAGTAATTCTCATCGATTTTTATCAAAATCGAATATGAAAAGGACCCACCATAAGGACGGGCGTTACACTTCTTCATCTTCCTCCATATCTAATACCACAAAATCAGCAGGAAAAATAAATTTATCTACCTTTACCAATACATCTTCATTGATTCCAAGTGGATACTTGATGGATCGGTCCGCTAGTTGCAAAGAAATTGTTGTTTGCTTCATCTCTCCAAGTCCTAATTTCCTGCAAATAGAAAGTAGCATGAGATTAATGCTAGCACCAAGGTCACATAAAACTTTATCAAAAAATGAATTTCCAATAGTCCAAGGCAAAGTAAAACTCCCTGGATCTTTTAATTTTTGAGGCAATTTCTTTTAAAGAATGGCACTGCATTTTTCAGAAAGCTTCACTGTTTCAAAGTCCTCCAACCTTTCTCTTCTTGGAAATGATGTCCTTAAGGAATTTGACATAGTTTGGTATTTAATCCAAGGCATCTGCAAAAGGAATATTTATGTGAATTTTCTTCAAAATATCCAAAAACTTAGAAAATTGCTTATCTAATTTTTGCTTTTGAAAACGTTGAGGATAAGGAAGTGGAGTAGAGAGAATATGAGGATTGTCAGGAAATGAAATTGCTGGATGCATGTCAGTCTCTCTTAGTGAATCATTAACAATCTCCTCTTCTTCTACTTGATCCTTACTTTGGCCATTGTTCGCAGCTATAGGGTGAACTTGCTTTCCTTTGATGGTGACCTCTCAATTTCTTTTTCACTCCTAAGTGTGATGGCCTTGCATTGTTCTTTTGGATTCACTTCTGTGTTGCTAGGAAAAGCTTCTCTTTGTTGGGCATTGATGGTCGTGGCTAGTTGCCCAATTTGCACTTCAAGATTCTTCCTAGTGGCTCCCATATTGCTACAATGAGTCTCAATGTTGTCCAACCGTGAATCAGCCTTTTTAAACATTGCATTTGTCTCCTGAACAAAGGAAACCATGACATCCTCAAGTGGCATCTTCTTCTCGCTTGGTTGACTATCAAATCCTGGAGGAGGTTGAGGTTGCAACACATTCTTTGTATTTCTATATGACAAATTCTTATGATTTCGAAGCCCTGGATGGTAGTAATTTGGCATAGGATTACCACGATAGTTATAGTTCCGATTGTTGATGTATTGAACTTGTTCTTGACTTGCTTCATTACTTGGAATTGTCATACTTGTAGCTGCAACATATTCTCCACTTTGTGGTATCCTTTGGGTAGTCAAAGCTGAAATCTGATGAGATAGAGTAGCAACTTGAGCTGAAAGGGCTGTTATTGGCTCCAATTCATGAATTCCAGCAACTTTCTTAGCCAAAGTTCTTTCAATTGGCCATTGATAGTTGTTTGATGCCATTTCTTCCAAAAGAGCATTAGCACCCTCAACTGTCTTTGACATCAAAGTTCCACCAGAAGCAGCATCAACTATAGTTCAAGTTTGCCCATTTAACCCATTATAGAACATCTGAACTTGCAACCAATCTGGCAATCCATGTTGAGGGCAGCGTCGAACCAAATCTTTATACCTTTCCCACGCTTCATAGAGTAACTCAAAATCATTTTGCTTGAATTGACTAATCTCACTCCTGAGTTTGGCTTTTTTTGCAGGTGGAAGAATTTAGCAAGAAACTTTTCAGTGATGTCCTGCTAACTAGTGATACTTCCCGATTGTAGAGATTGTAGCCAACTTCTAGCCTTGTCCCTCAAAGAAAAAGGAAACAATCTCAGTCTAATAGTATCTTCAATAACACCATTGATCTTTACAGTATCACAAATCTCCAAGAACATTGCCAAATGAATATTAGGATCATCAAGTGGCGATTCGCTGAATTGAGCTTGTTGCACCTTGCTAATCAAGGCTGGTTTGAGCTCAAAGTTGTTGGCATTAATGGTCTGGCGTCTTATACCCGAATAGTTGTCATTCACAACTGGCCGTACATAATCCTTCAAGGTGAGTGGCAGTGCATCATGTTGTTCGTCAGCCATGGCTAGTATTTTATTTTTTTCTTCGTGATCTAAGAGTTCTTTCAATCTCTGGATCAAAAGGAGTAATGTCACGAGATCTAGCACGGCGCATCTAACGTAAAAAACACACCTGTAGAGCAAAAAAAATAAAATATAAAAATAAATTAAAATAAAATTTTAAATTAAAACCAAGATTACTTTGTATCGTTATTGGCAAAAAATAAGAATAAATCAATCCCTAGCAACGGCGCCAAAAACTTGATCGGTACAAAACTGCAAATGCACAGTATCGTAGTTTTATAGTAAAGTGATAAGAAGAATATCGTTCTCAGGGATTAGTAACTTACTTTTGACAAATACCGAAATTATACTACTCTTTATTTTATCTAGAGAAGTTACGAAGATTTCTTTTTATTGCAATTTAAAATAAAATCAATTCAAAGAAAAATACGCAAAGGAAATAAAATGATGTTTGAAGATCAAATTAATGTGAAAGAAAACTTCTAGGAAATCGATTTCACCTAATTCTTCACTATGCTTTACTCCTCTAACTAATTTAATTTAATTCTTTTTGTTTATTAGCAAATCTCTAATTCATCCAAAAGCCTCTTTCGATAGTCAATTGGAAATTATTCTTGTTCATCAATTCACACAAGTATATGCAAATTAATAAAGCAAGAAGGCAATAAGACTAATGATTTAAATACTATATAGGTTCATACAAGTCTTTCAATCTCTATATTTACCTATGCCGAAATATTGAAGATCTATCCTATAATTCCCTCTTTCGATAGCAAATCACAAGATTAAAATCATCTAATCAATGGCTAGTTACTTAGAAGCAATAAACTTAGAATAAATCAGATAAACAAAGAAAGAATTGCTTTAAATTAGCATAGAAAATCAAGCATAGTTTGGAACTAGGTTACATCGTTTTCCTAGAATAAATAAAATTTAATTCATGCTAAAAATTGAATTCAACATAAACGAATTCACCATAATTGTTCTGAGAATATTGGAAGGAAAATAAACACTGAAAAATACTCCTCGCAGTCGCAGCTCGTCTTCAAAAACACCAAGAAAATATTCACTGCTTCTCTCTCGTCTGTGCCCGTGTATGATCCCAGCGTACATGCAATGAGTGGAACTCTCTCCAAAATAGGTGACTTGAAATCTTGTAGCTATTTTTCTCTATCCCAAACAGTGTTCTCCAGTCAAAAGTACAGCTATATGATGTAAAATCACATATATATACCCAGACGGCGGAAAAACCCTAGATCTGTAATATGATGTCCACTCAAGCAGCGTGTTGAGCGCACATCAAGCGTTCAACTCTGCTTGACTTCGCTCGAGCGGCCAATGCCTCCACTCGAGCGAATTCCTTTCTCGCAACCCACTCGAGCTCACTGTCGAGCGGCCTTCGAACGTTTGAATCTGCCTGAATTCGCTCGAGCGGCCAATGCCTCTGCTCGAGCGATGTGGTAAAATATATGATTTTCTGCAAGTCATCAAGCATCTCCAAACTTACAACTTTGTTTGTCATCAAACACCCCCAAACTCATCTGGGTAGCCTCCTGTGTTCCTAGAGCCATGACTCATTCCTGACCTAACACCCGAACCTGACTTGTTAGGATCGAGAGCCCTCAGTTGAGCCGTCAAGATGCTTAGCGGGTTTAGGCCCCTGAGTACTAGGCTTGGCTTTTTGGGCCTTTAGGGGCTTAAGAAAGATCCTCCTAACACCTAGTTTGAGCCCGTATTCTTGGGTCTGAGACCCCGAGGAAAATCTCCACAATAGTTACCCCGCCAATTCCAACCTAAGCGATTTAGTGAGAATTCCTACATACCATTTTCTCACCCTTCCACTTTGTGACGCCCCCAAATTCCTCTTGGGATTAAACGGACATTTGAAGCGTCGAGACATGCAACACAAGGTTACCTGCCCCCGTTCATGACATATAAGATGCAATGTTCCTAACATGCATCTAACATTATGCAATATTCGCAGCGGATAATCTTTTTCTTTAGCAATACTATGCACCAACTAAATATATCCCAAATACTTGAAACATAATTCATACATAAAGGCATACTAAAAAGCCGTGATCACCACACTAGTCTAAAATGGTTGTGATCAAAAGAATACTTGAGATACAACTCCAAAAGTACAAGTATTAACCTAAGTTAAATACTATACCATCATCAACATCGCACCGTGGCCTAGTCGACCGTATTCAGTTGGTCAGATTCCAATTCTCCTTTGGGTCCTGTAACAAGATCTACCATTCGGGGGGAATGGTAGTTGGGACTACCACAGTGAGATTTGATTACAAATCTCAGTAAGTTAACATAAAACTTATACACAGGTTAAAAATGCATGCATGGCAGTAAAAGCATAAATGCATAATTATAGTCATACATAAACATAGTATAACTTGACATATAGCATGACTTAACCAGAACTTAAGCGTGAACTGAACTTGACTTAACATGGCATGAACTTAAGCTTAAAACATAACATGAACAATCAACATAACATGAACGTGAAACATAACATGGACATGAACATAACATAACATGAACGTGAGCTTGAACGTATCATAAACGTGAACATAACATGATGTGAACATGAACTTGGAACATAACATGAACATGAACATAACATGTACGTGAGCATAACATAACATGAACTTGATCTGAAACTTGACTTAACATAAACTTGGAATCTTATTTAATTGTCTTGATTAATAACGTGCATTAATACGTACTCCACAGTTGTTGTGGCCCCACGTATTCAAGTAACATAAAACATAATACGTACTCCACAGTTGTTGTGGCCCCACGTATTCTACATGTCACAATTGCTGTGTCTCATGTAGTGTATGCTCCACAGTTGTTGTGGCCCCATACTTCATGCTCCACAGTTGTTGTGGCCCCATGAATTCACATAACATAAAATATAATACGTACTCCACAGTTGTTGTGGCCCCACGTATTCTACATGTCACAATTGCTGTGTCTCATGTAGTGTATGCTCCACAGTTGTTGTGGCCCCATACTTCATGTAACATAAAATATAATACGTACTCCACAGTTGTTGTGGCCCCACGCATTATAAGTAACATAAATATAATACGTACTCCACAGTTGTTGTGGCCCCACGCATTATAAGTAACATAACATAAATATAATACGTACTCCACAGTTGTTGTGGCCCCACGCATTATAAGTAACATAAATATAATACGTACTCCACAGTTGTTGTGGCCCCACGCATTATAAGTAACATAACATAAGATATAATACGTACTCCACAGTTGTTGTGGCCCCACGCATTATAAATAACATAACATAAATATAATACGTACTCCACAGTTGTTGTGGCCCCACGCATTATAAGTAACATAACATAAATATAATACGTACTCCACAGTTGTTGTGGCCCCACGCATTATAAGTAACATAAATATAATACGTACTCCACAGTTGTTGTGGCCCCACGCATTATAAGTAACATAACATAAGATATAATACGTACTCCACAGTTGTTGTGGCCCCACGCATTATAAATAACATAACATAAATATAATACGTACTCCACAGTTGTTGTGGCCCCACGCATTATAAGTAACATAACATAAATATAATACGTACTCCACAGTTGTTGTGGCCCCACGCATTATAAGTAACATAAATATAATACGTACTCCACAGTTGTTGTGGCCCCACGCATTATAAGTAACATAACATAAGATATAATACGTACTCCACAGTTGTTGTGGCCCCACGCATTATAAATAACATAACATAAATATAATACGTACTCCACAGTTGTTGTGGCCCCACGCATTATAAGTAACATAACATAAATATAATACGTACTCCACAGTTGTTGTGGCCCCACGCATTATAAGTAACATAAATATAATACGTACTCCACAGTTGTTGTGGCCCCACGCATTATAAGTAACATAACATAAAATATAATACGTACTCCACAGTTGTTGTGGCCCCACGCATTATAAATAACATAACATAAATATAATACGTACTCCACAGTTGTTGTGGCCCCACGCATTATAAGTAACATAAATATAATACGTACTCCACAGTTGTTGTGGCCCCACGCATTATAAGTAACATAAAATATAATACGTACTCCACAGTTGTTGTGGCCCCACGCATTATAAATAACATAAAATATAATACGTACTCCACAGTTGTTGTGGCCCCACGCATTATAAATAACATAAATATAATACGTACTCCACAGTTGTTGTGGCCCCACGCATTATTATAACATAACATGTCTTATCTTTCTTAATGCATGTGATATTATTTAATATCATATACTTTTCTAACATGGCGTATACTTGTAAATGGCATAATATGATTTAATCATAAACATTTCATGGCATACATGTATCATATGGCATACTTAACATGGCATACTTATAACATACATCATTGTATGACAGAAAAGATTATATAACAGATAATTATTCATGAGAGATTAAATCATACGTAACAGATAAACATGTAATGACATAGCATGACATGGCATATACGATAACATACATACATAAATTGTAGTTCTCTTACCCATCACACATACACAATAAACTGATAGTAAGTTAGAGGCTAACTTACCTCGATCGTCGCGTTCTATGAGAATAGAGCGCGAGACACGAGGAACTGCACAACAGCTGGAAGAGGAACACTCAAGTCCTTAAGATTTTCACTTCTGAACTCAATTGCCATATTGTAAGCACTTGCAACACCACGGCCAACTTGAGGTTTCACTATACTCGGAAGAGATAAATTGACTTCAGAAAGCCTTTGCACTAAAACAAGTTCATTAAAATTATCAATAACAACCAAACAAACAACTCATTTCTCAATCCATATACTCTTAGCCATAGTCAACCACAAGATGACACCAGTCATCCCGGACTATAATCCATATCATCACTGCTTCGGGACACTGTCATACAGTTTCCCAACATTACACCATACGCTCCACACTTCTCTGCTACGCCATTCAACCCTTCGTGACACGCCATCCGGTGTATCACGACTTAGTACAGAGTACACTCACGTGAACTCTCTTCCATTCACACTACAAAACCCATCACTGCGATACACGTCTCACGGTGCATCGCTACGCGACACGGAGTACGCGCTACGCGTACTTCCTTCGCTACAACACTCATCAACACGATGCACATCACACGATGCATCGCCATACCACACGGAGTACACTACATGCGTACTCCCTTCCTTCTACGACCCACATCACTACAGCGCATGTCGCGCGGCGCGTCGCTGCATTACACAGAATACGCTACACGCGTATTCTCTTCACACAACCCGCCGTATCACATCTACGGCATCCATCTCACGCCTATACTTCACAGCACAGTCCACAAAACTACAAAATCAAGCCTAACACTTCACAACCACACTTCGTTTCACAACTACGCAGCGAACTCCACAAACACTAACTACACAGTCTACAGCCAACCAAATTAACTATGTTAAACATAAATAACTAAAGATAGAGGGTTAAGACGAGAGAGATGTGATTGCTGTCGGGAAAGAATCCAAAACTGATAATTTTAGCGGGCTGTTACACACTTGGTCGATCGCAGTTACTCTTATCTCCAGTTTCGTTAATTCATTCATTCGGCAGTTCCCTCACGTGTCCTATTGTGATTGGTTCTCGTTCATTGTTGATGTGGCTCGACGGTTTGCATTCCTTCTAAAATGGCATGTTCCAACAGTTTGCTTCATGTACTTGATGGCACACTGTACTATCTGCATTGATGGTCTCAGGCGGCTCCTGTCACATCCTCTCATTGTGCTTTGAATTCACCGGTTTAATGCGGCGTGGGTGCTCCCATAATCTTGGAATTCAAACTGTTCCTCCTGGCTCATATATAATCCTTGGGGTAGACTATTCTGTGCTATTGTTCCACGTTCTGTTGTGCATTTTTGAAGCCTTTTCGTTTCTAGTACTCATCTCCTTCCTTCTTCCCTTTAATGGCACCCAAGAATCCTTCTTCTCATGTGGCCCTAAAAAGTTCAAGAGGCCCTAAGTTTGCAAGACCCCCTAGCCCTTCCTGCACCTCAATAGGGGCGGGGCCTTCATAGACGCTTGCATAGGCCCCGAGATACGCAGGTTCTATGTGGCAGTCATCGGTGACTCTTTCTGACTTGAATTAGTTAAGGCGAGAGTATAAGGTACCGAGAGGCATAGTCTTTGAGGTATCAGGACCAAATGAGGGGGCTATGGATCCTATAATAGCCCGCTACCTTGAATTTCTATAGGCTTTAGGAATCTCGTAAAAACTCCGTAAGTTTTCACAAATTGACTAATCGTATAGGTTTTAGTCTATCAGTATAGTCAGTGTTATCACTCATTATAGTGCCAGAAGTGAGATTTTATTTATTTGAGGTAGTTAAAAATGTCAGAATACATTAAGGTCTACGCTGTTAGACTCAGTTGATTATTTATTATTTTATAGAGCAATAATCTCATTTTTAGATTTCAGATGATACGCTTATTTGAAAACTTATTTTGCTTTTTTTGAGACACTTTGGGGTATAATTTTGATAAACGAATTGCACAGTTAGGTTTATATGAATATTTAGGATTTTATAGTGCAAAACTTATTTTTCACTTTTCCAGAGTGAATAGTAACCTTAATACTTACACCTAGTGCAGTGTTTTCAAAATCACAATGTGAATGTTTAAATTAGGTTAGAAAAGTTTTATTTGGATACTTGGCAAGATTTTAGCCACACTTGGTGAATAGTTTTGGACACTTGGCATAAAGAGGAACCATGAGATGGATTGTGAAGGAATCAAGGTGTGAGATCATGCCACTTAAGTGAAACCCTATTCTTTCGTCTGATCAACCAAATTGTGCCAGACCAAAGAAGGTTTCAACCCTGGTGAAACCTTAAATGGTTGGAATCCAGTTGAAACCCTAAACGATTTTCTCAAGTTGAAGCCCATTTGGTTGAGGCCCACCAAGGCCCACGAATTTAGCCACCCTGGCAAACCTTCTTGAAGAAGTTTCCTCCCCCACATGGCAGGCCATCCAATACCCTTGGCTGCACCCACTACTGTCTTGATGTGAAAGAGAAATCCACGTCATCACCATCCATACCTCACAGCTGCTAATGACAGTCCATGCCCCTCACTATTCTTTACTTTAAGTGATACGAGCACTTCCAATCAAGGGTCATTCAAGCCCATGCCTTCCCCCTCCAAAGGTCTAAATTTATGCAAGACACACTTCATTCCCTTTCATCACTTTTTCACCCCATTCTTTGAGAGAAATCCAAAGAGCTCTCTAGGGCAGATTTTTGGGTCTTTTTACATGGTGATTTTTGACCCTTTGTAAGTCTTTTCTGAAGATGGCTCCTCCATAAAAATTGTTCCTGTTTGAGTTTAGTTTCCATGAATATGGTTAAAAAAGTCATTTGGTTGGTCAAAAGTACTTTTAACCATGGAAAGGTCATTATGGGTGTGAAACTTGAGAGTATGTTATGTTTTGGCATTTTTGACCAAGCTAATGGACATATCTTGGTCCGAAAATTTTATCAAGTGTTTATGAATGTTCATTGAGGTTTTATTTCATGAATACAGCTTTTGATAATATATTTTCTTAGATCTAGAAACTTAAAAATTGGAAGTGGAAAAATAATTTTTGTTTTGAGAAAGTTTGAATATTTCGTGTTTTGATCTTACTCCAAAGGCTTTAATATTTTTATGAGAGGATCCTAAGTCTCTTATTTACAGGTTAGGATATTATTTTGAAGATATTTAGTATTAGTTTCAAAAATATGATTTTTCTATGCAAGAGGATTTTGGTTAGGCCTACGATTTGATGTTTTTGGGTTAGATCCATGTTTTATTGATTTTTAGCCATGTAATTTTAAGTTTGATGGTTGAATCTTCTTTAGGACACATTTTTAAACCATGTGATGTTTTATTTGGAAGATATCATCTTTTTAAGCCATGGATCAAGAGATTGATCAAAGCTATTTAAGAAAAAAGTTTTTGTTTTTGGACTAAATGTAAAACCAAAAACTCCAAGTGTTATTTTGTGATTTTTGAGGACTTTTGTTTGATGATTTAAAGCATGGTTGATCTTAGGATGATTTTGTGAATATGTTAAAAGTAAGATTTGATTTTTTGGAATTCGTAGAGATGTTTTGATTTAGAGTCAAAGCTTGTGATTCAAGGATTTGCGATTTGTTAAAAAGTTTGGGTCTTTCTACAAAAATTTTGGTGTTCATGATTAGCGTTTTATTAATAGATGTTTTAAGTATGGTTTTAAACTTAGGATAGGAAGATCTTTGTTGCAAAATTTGGATTTAATAATGAATTTTATAGTTAGAAGAAATTGCAACAAAAATCAAGAGAAATGGCCTATGAATGTTTCGACCATAGTGAGTTTCCCATAGTTGTTAATTGTTTTAAATTTTTCTGAGTTGATATTTGTGTTTAGGATAAAATTTACATTAAGAATGCAAATTTTAATAATTTTTGGAGTTAGGATGTAAAATCTTTAAGTTAAGGGTAAAATGGTCATTTTCCCACATGTAGAGAGTAAAATGGTAACTTTTTCATAAGTTGTCTCTTTTACTTGTTTCTAATTATTAGTAATTAAATTTTAAATTTTTAGAATACCCTCTTACAGTTCCTCATGTTTCATTTTAAATCGAGATAAGTTAGCTCTTAACTTACTATCAGTTTACTATGTATGTGTGATAGGTAAGGGAAGTTCAGTTTGTATATGTATGTTACCATATATGTCATGCCATGCCATGTCATTACATGTTTGTCTATTATGCATGATTTATTCTGTCATTAATATTTTCTATTACACAATCTATTTTGTCACGTATTGATATATGTTATAAGTATGTCATGTTAAGTATGCCATGTGTTATATGTATTTCATATCATATAATACTCCTTATTGCAATTATGTCATGTAAAGTATGTTGTTTGTTACATATTATGTCATGTTATGAAATATTGTCCGTTACATGTTATGTCATAGTCATATCTTTTGAGTTACATTCAAGTCATATTGTGTTACATCAGGACTTTTGTCCTTTAGTATTCCAATCGCATTTCATCTTGAATATAATTTGTGTACCTCGAGAACAACCTTTCAAGTCATGTCAAGTCAATTATGTCTAGGATACTCGCGATGTAATCATTATGATTGTCCGAGCATCTCCATTCGTAATTCACACGAGCTACTTTTAGCGAAATCATTTTGATTGTCAGAATTTAGTTCAAGTTCAGTTATGTAGATACTCCTAGCGTAATCATTCTAATTGTTAGGTTATTTCATTTAAAATATTCGTGATGTAATCATTCTGATTGTGAGAGTATTACTAGGTATTCTTGGTGTAATCATTTTGATTACTAGGGTACGTGATTTAAAATACTCATGATAAAATCATTTTAATTGTCTGAGTATCTCCGATGGAATAAGTTTTGTGGTATCATTCTGATTGTTCACTATTCCCAATGAAACTAATGGCGAAATCATTTTGATTGTCAGAACTCGTGTGCGTAGAAGACCAAAATACCAAACATAATTTTTTTTCCTGTGCGGCATGCCCTCAACCTAGAGAAATATGTGTTCCATCCCTCTTTGAAGTCCCAATACCAATATATATCTTGTGCAGCCCAATACCAAAACTCCTTTATATCTTGTGCAGCGTGAAATGACCAATACGAGAAAGAATTCCTTCCGCGTCCCAGCGTGTAGCTTTTAATAACTCCAAACTTCCATTTCTTTTGACCACTACATTTAAAGATAAATAAAATAAAATAAGAAGAATAAAATATATAAAAAAATATATGTGTTATGCATATAAAGAAAAATTGCTCAATTAAATCACAAGTTCTAAAATTAAGCATAAACCATGCTATTAACCAATTTAAATCACAACTCGGATTTATTCATCTTAACATTTTTTTTCATATAAAACCAATAATAATATAATAAAATAAATAAAATATATTGGTTCTAAATGTATAAAATATGCAATATTTTAGCTCAATCAGGCGTCACAGATCCCGAGGGGTATTCGTACAAAGTTGGACTATTTCCCTCCATGCTTTCAGATCACCTGCGACTGCCATTCTACTGCCCAGTTTACGATGTGTTGGACATGGTGAGCATGGCACCAGCCCATCTTCATCCCAACTCTTGGAGGATCCTTGTGGGGTGATGTGTTACCTAGCAGCATGCCCTGGAGGAGGTCGGGGAGGCTTGGTCAGATCTCATTGGCAGAGAGTTCTTTCAAACCCACGACATCCTGAAGAGGAGTGGGAATACTTGAAATTTCCATTCTAACCAAGTATTGGCTAACCTGGAGCAGAAGTATGACAAGCGCTCTTGGCAGTTCAAGCGCTTTTTCTTTGTGTTAGGTGATGGGTGGGAATATCCATCTGGACAGGCTGCTATGCCAATTGAGGGTGTTGCCCAGATGACTAACACAAGATGGGTGGTGAATTGAGTTGTATTTAAAAAAATAACAATTATAAATCAAATATACAATATAAAATATAAACAAAATATGAAACAACAATAAATATAAAGAGTAAGGATAAGAGAGAAGCAAACTCAGTATGTTAACGAGGTTCGGCCCCACTGCCTACGTCCTCGCCTCAAGCTACCCCTTGAGGATCCCTGAATTCACTATTCAACCTCCTTCAGGTGGAGATAGAAACCTATTACACCTTTGAACAACATCGCTACAAAGGATCCGTGTAGAACACCCTCTACACTTGCAATCACCTTACACGTGGTGATTCAACTATTCCTTGTGTAGAACAATTTCTATACGCACAAGGGTTATACACACCATTTTACTAATACAAGAGCTGATAGTGGATAGGTTATCAGAAAACCCTCCTCAATGAGTGAAATAAGAACAATACAACGCAAACTATATCTCTCAAAATAAATAAGGGTTAAGACTCAATGCTTAGAGAAGAGAGAATGAAAGCTTTGAATGAATATTGTATGCTCTTGGTGTTGTGAATGTGAAGCTCTCAAATGATCTATTTATAGGCATATGAGACTTCATATTCAAATTTAAAAAGATTCACATGTCAAACACATCATCATTCACTTTTCAAAAATTTCAAACCTAATCTTTTTACTTTTTGCATGTGACAAAAGGAGCACACTTTACTTTTCAAAAATTTCAAACCTAATCTTTTACTTTTTGCATATGACAAAAGGAGAACACTTTACTTTTTAAATATTTCAAACAAAGACATCTTCCTTTTGCATAAGTCAAGAAAAGTATCAATCAATTTTGAAAATATTCAAATAAAACATGCACATGTGAAAGATGACAATCAATCATCTTAATATTTTCAAAGTTCAAACCTTTAATCATGTCATGCACATGTGAAAGATGACAATCAATCATCTTTCAAAATTTTCAAATTTAATTTTTAAAATATTCATGCATATGTGGAAAATGTATTTTAATGCTTTATGATAAAATATTAATTTTGAGCCTTAATCCTAATTTTGAATTTTTAAGAGATTTACAACATTACTCTATGACTTTAATGTGAACTTGCTCCCTTGCTCATGCTTGGTTCCTTGATGTGCTTGACTCCATTGTGTGGACAACTTGAGCTTGAGACTTCTTTATTCTTTGAATTCATTTGTTATTCTCAAAATCCATGTGTAAATTTTTAATTACATGAAACTTGAAACCTTGGGTTCAACAAAGGGGTTGTGCAAAAGAAGGAGCTCATGAGGTCACCGATAACCTAGGAGGAGCTCTTCCAAATTGAGGTCATGTGGAACTGGGCCACCGCCCACTCGAAAGAAGTTTCAACAGACACTCTACTCAGTGCTAATAGCTTGTGGCAACATTTGCCTTCACATACTGTGCTGCGTCACCTGCTAACCTCCATCCCTCTGGAGCCTACCAGTTGCTTGGTGCACAAGCGTTCTGCCTGTTTGCCAGTGCCGGGGAAAAGGAAGAAACCTCGGGCGAGCTCGCTAGCCTAGCTAGATTCCAATGATGACATTGTTCTTCCTCCGGGCAATCTTCAATAGGAGTATTTGTTCATCGACCTGTATCACCCTAATAGGGAGGGGAGATATTTTGGCATTGTTTGTCCAAGGCGCCTTATCGCCTCATTCACGGAGTTAGGGGAGGGGGGGCGATCCTCCTACCGAGAGCCCGCAACGCCTCTTCCACTGTTGCATCAGGTCTCCCCTTTTCTACCCCGCTAGGCTTCGGGGGTTCTCCCACGCTCTCACCTGTGGGCAGTGCCTCCCAGCCTTGTTCTCCAAGGCCTTTCGAAGCAACCTTGCCCAAGGGTCACAGGGCATGTCTCCTCTAGAGCCTGAGGTTGGTGCTCCTACTGTCCATCCCGTGGGCCTCACCTTGAAGGAATATGTTGGAGTCCTGGAAGGGGTGGCACAAGTAATATCATGGGCCAAGGAGGCAGTAGCCGAAGCAACAGGTGTAGGACGCCAGGCGGTAGGGGCTCATGCCGGTGACAGTGCCACTTGGGAGACCCCAGCGTCCATGGAGTTTGCTGATGCCTTCAAAGCTTTCCCTACCACCTCTAGGGCTAAGGCAGTTTCTGTGGGGCTAGGAGCAAACTTGAGGGCGATCTTAGACGAGGGGACAGGAGTTAGGGCCTCCCTGATAGGGGAGGCTGCACCCTGGTTGGGGAACAAAGAATATTGTGTAACTAGTTCAAGTGGCAGCCCATGACTTGCGATAATTCTTCACACGGGTTTGTCCTCAACTTGTGTCCTTTTTCCCTTTGTCTTCCTACCGTTTCTCTAACAATTCTGATGAATGTTTTCGTGACAGGGTGTGGAACAATTGGTGTAATAGCCCTCTAGAAATTTAATGGTGGAATTTCTATTAGATTTAGGAACCTTGTGAAAACTCCATAAGTTTTCATGAATTGACCAATTGCATAAGTTTTAGTCTATTAACATAATTAGTGTTACCACTCATGATAGTGTCAGAAGTACGATTTTAATTATTTAAGGTAGTTATAAGTGTCAAAATGTGTTATGGTTAGCATTATTAAACTTAGTTAATTATTTAGAATTTTATGGCGCAATAACTCATTTTCATATTTTCGGACGAAATGTTTGTTTGAAATTGTGAAATTAATTTTAGGAGCACTTCGGGGTTGAATTTTGGTAAACTTTTTTCATTGTAGGTTAATATGAATATTTAGGATTTTTCAATATTAAGTTTATTATATACTTTTTTGGAGTGAATAGTAATCACGACAAGTGTGGTGTTTTCAAAATAACAATGTAGAATAGAATGTCTAAATTAGGTTAGAGAAGTTTTATATGGACACTTGATAAGATTTTAGCCACAAATAGTGAATAGTATTAGACACTTAGCATCCTGAGAAACATTTGATGGATTTGAAAGAATAAAGGTGTGAGATCATGCCAACTAAGCAAAAACCCTATTCCATCCAACCAATCAAATTATGCCAAACCAAAAAGGATTGACACCCTAGTAAAACCCTTTGTGGTTGGAATCCAACTGAGAACCAAAAAGCATGGTTGAAACCAAAATCCTAAACATTTTTATTCAAACCTTAAAGTTGACCTCCAAAACCTAACTGAATCGGTTTCTAACAATGTGGTTAATCACTTGATTAAATTACTTCTACATGCTATTAATCCTTCAAATTTATCTTAGAACATCATTATCCAACCTTATTAACCTGGATAATTGATTGGATCAAGACAATTTAGATTTGTGTTTGATAGTAACCCAAACCCTTTTAAAACCCAAAATTTAGGCCCATTAATGTCCACGAATTTGGCCACCGTAGTATTATTTCTCGACTAAGCAATTTCACCCCACCATGGCTGATCATATTTGTTCAAGAGGGCCTAGAGGGTACTTGAAGTAAAAAGCTAAAGAGCCACCTCACTGTTTCAATTCCCATGGGGTCCACAATTAGTGTGGCACAAGAAGCATGCAGTCCACAGTCAGTGTGGCACATACAATGCACTCAAAGCTAGTGCAGATTCCTGTGTTGTGATGCAGTAATCTGCATGGACACATGGCTCTAGGGGACCAATGTAGCACCCAAGAAGTTGAGTTTAAGCAGTTAAATAACAAGATTTCAAATTCATGTTAAGTCAAGTCTCAAATCAAGTTCATGGTAAGTCAAGTTTCAGATCAAGTTCATGTCAAGTCAAGTCTCAGTTTAAGTCTAGTTTAGTTTAAGCAAGTCAAGTTTAGTTTAAGTCATGTCAGTTATGCTATGTTGTATGTCAAGTTATGTTACGATTGATTATGACTTTGACTATACATTCATGCTTTTACAACCATGCATGCATCATTAACCTGTGTTGAGGTTTTCTGTTAACTTGCTGAGATTTGTAATCAAATATCATTGTAGTAGTCTCAACTCCCATTCCCCCCTCTCCTAAATGGTAGATCTTGTTACAGAACCGGAAGGAGAATTGAGATTAGATCAACTGGACACGATCGAGTGGGGGACGTGTGACGGCAATGTTAATATAGTAGTTAACTTAAATTACTACTTGTATTATAGAGTTGCATCTCAAGTACTTTTTCAATCATAGACATTTTGGACTAGCGTTGTGATCTCAATTGTTTAATATGTCATTATGTATGAAGTATGTTGTTGCGCCTAAACTTTGACTCAAACTAGTGAACCAACAATTTAGTACAGTTTTACCTGCAAGTATACAAGTGTTGTAGTACCTAACAGGATCAAATCCACAGGTCTCATAATTAATTGATGCATGCACCACCTAAAGTATTTTATTCTAAATACTAAATGCAAATCAAGCAAGAAAGTAAAATAAAAAAATGGAACAAGATCACCAAATGATTTGAATATGAAGGCAATGTTACTTGATCCATTTCCCGTCAAAATAACAAAAATCATACTTGCAAGAAAAAATACAAGAAAGTTAGCAAAAGATTACTAAAAAAATTTTTCTTTTCTTAAAAAAAAATATCTTATCACACGTTGCAATCCCCGGCAATGGCGCCAAAAGCTTGTTGTGCCTAAACTTTGCCTCAAACTAGTGAACCAAAAATTTAGTACAGTTTTACCTGCAAGTATACAGGTGTTGTAGTACCTAACAGGATTGAATCCATAGGGATTGACTTATGTGATAATGAAAATAACTCAAACAACAAAAAGAAATTACTAAAAGAAACGTGCAATCAAATAGAAGAGAAAATTACTAAGATGACGATTTTAAAGTAATAGAATAAAATTGAAATGATAAAATAAATTGATATGGAGAACGACTAAGGTTTTGAGAATTTGTCTAATAATTTAAAATATTGTTTCCGATCGATTTACTTCAATTAAATTAGAATAAGGACTCCGTTCAATTGGAAGATTCAGCATTTAAGGTCGAGAAAAATAGTGACTAATGATTAAGCATGAACGATTGATGATTACAACCTTCACAATTTGAAGCTTCTGCCTGTGTTCCATCTCCTCAGCTTTTCCTCTAGCGTCAAACTGCCCAAGAGCTCTATTTTTCACTCCAAAACCAACGTCCATTCAATCCAAGTTCACCTCTTTGTTCAAGTCCCCACAGGAAAAATCACCCCGTCCGAGACTCCTTCTCTTTCTTTTGGTTCTAGTCCCTCTAACCAAAAAATGAAACCCCCTCCTCAGTTCTCCTCTCTCACCCAAAAGTCTCTATTTTTCCCTCTCAAAAATAGAGCAAAAATAAAATCCCTTCAAGTCTCACACAGTCCGTCTGTTCCCAGTGCTCTCACGTTCTAGTGCAGCGTCTCCTATTTCTCTCACCACTACTAGCAGGGTCCTTTCTCCACTTCAGCTCTCCCTTCTTGTGTTATCTTCCTGTAACTCAGAAGCTCACTTTACGTTTCTCCGCCAGCTTCTTTTTGTTCGGTCTCAGTCCCCAAAGAAAACACCAACTTTTCTTTTTTTGTTTTCTTTCCTCATTCTACATTTTTCTGCTCCAGTTGAGTGGCTCTTTTCTGCTTCCGTTGAGTTCTAAGCTAGAAAAAGAAGAAACTAGTCCGTAAGTCATGGCTCTCCCGTCTTAGCTCTACTCGTTTTGTCTAAGTCCACCCAACAAGTCGTAAGCTTCTTTTTTCTTTTCTTTTTTTCCAGCCGCTCGTCTCCTTTCTTTACTTCCAAGACCAGAACGGAAGAGTAAGCCTCTGTGATTTTTTTTTCTTTCTTTCAAAACCTGCTCCTATGACTTTCAGACCCTTCTACGACTTTCACGTTCAGCGTCCTTCACTCACCAATTTTTTTTTCAAACCTATCTTCGTGCCTCTCGCCGTGAATCACTCCTTTAATCTCTCCAAAACCTGCTACATGACACCCCGTAAGTCCATCCTCAGCACATGAAAACGTTAGCCTTTTCTTTTCTTGTTGCAAAGTTCACTGCATGATGGTTGAAATGCGCTGCCTTTTTCACATGCTTGATGGTTGAAATGCAATTGCTGTGTGTGCTTGTGCTTCCATAAAGTAATGAGTGGGTCCCACGGAACCATGTGCATGTGTTTTTTCCCTTTGGCTTCCTGTCCAAAATCAAGTCGGTCATGTAATAAAATTGCATGTATTTTATCTAAAGACAGGAACTCAGAAACTATAAAATGAAAGGAAGAGTAAAAGTAAGGAAAAGAAACAACACACCAAAAAAAATAGAAAACCAAAAATAAATTAAAAAGTAAAAAAAAAAAATAATATCAAACAAAAACATTGTTCATGTGAAGAAATATCGCTCAATTAAATCAGAGGTTATAACTTTAAGTATAAACCATGATATTAACCAATTTAAATCACAACTCAAATTTATACCTATTAAATATTTTTTTCATCTAAAACCAATAATAATGTCACAAAGCAATTAAAATACATTGGTTTTAAATATATAAAATATGCAATATTTTAGCTCAATCATATGTTTTAAGTATTTGAGATATTTTTTAGGTTGGTGCATAGTATTGCTAAAGAAAAAAATTATCCGTTGTGAATATTGCATAATACTATATGCATGTTAGGAACATTGCATCTTATATGTCATGAACAGGGGCGGGTAACCTTGTGTTGCATGTCTCAATTTTTCAAATGTCTGTTCAATCCCAAGTGAAATTTGCGGGTGTCACAGCTGGCGACCTTCGTCGTGGATGGCCAAGAGAGGTTGGAGACTAGGAACTAGGAGTCTTGCTCCCTAGCCTGCGTGGCCTTGGATAACGCGAGGGCCAAGAGGAAACTCAAGGATGAGTTGGAGGGTACCCTTGCTAACCTACACCGACGTTTACGTCATTTGGAGTCCGATTTGCAAAAATCCCTTGAAGAGGCCACCTTGTGCCGTCATGGCCTCAAAGCGAGTTGGACGTGAGAGACAACATTCAAGAGATGTTCGATCGCCAGTCGGAGGAGCTTGAAAGGCTTCAAACTTTAATTTTAGAGCTGGACAAGAAGTGTGACTCTACCAACAAGTCCTGCAAGTGGACCGAGAAGAAGTTCTTGGATCTATCCAAGTCTCTTTCGGAGAGGAGAAAGTCTCTTAAAGTCGTGAGGGCAGAGAGGGAGGCACTGGAGTTCACAAACACCGAGGCAGAGGCTTCTCTTCAGTAGTTGTAGCAAGAGTTGTCGTGTGTTTGGTAGGTCCAAGATGAAGCATGGTACCGTGGCTTCTTTGCGGGTATGAGGGGTTAAAGAGCTACTTGTTGTCGAACCCCAGGAGCGACCTACAGCTGCTGGATCTCAGTTTAGTCATGCCTAGTTTGGTGGTGCTAGAGCCTAGAGTTTGTGTAGGGGAAGACATGGTCCCCAATGCCTTTTTGACTTATCCTGCCGTACCCATAGTGGATTCGAATACCCTAGAGGCAGGTCCTATTGAGTTCAAGGGGGATTCAAGACCCTTTAGGCTAGTCCTACATTTTTTTTTTATTTGATGTAAAGTGCTTCTTTTTCCTGTTTCCTTGATCGTACAGACGACTCTTAATGGAATTATTTGCTTTCACATGAAACTATATTTTCTATGCTTCATTTTGTACCTTTGTATCCTTTATGTTTCCCCTACAGTTGAATCCTTTGACATCCATCCTGTAGGGACCATACTACTCACAAGGTCCTTGTAGTGACTGGTGTACCACACTCCAATTCCTGTGCATCCTGAGTAGCTGGATGTTGAGGTCCTCTCGTTGCACCCCTTTTGTTGTAACAGTGCCATAGGGTATTAATGTTCCAGTGAGATTCATGCAGAACGTGATGGGGTGGCAAGATATGCATATTTGGGGGAGGGAGGGATATAGTGCCGCGAGCTGTCTATATAAAGCGACCCTTGGTGGTGGATAAATAAAATGTTCTTTCTTGTAATCTGCTTCTTTGTAAGGATTTCGACAGTTGATGAATAAAATGTTCTTTGTTTATGCCTTTTGTATTCTATTTCCTTTGCCACTATTATTCTTTTCCATCCTATTTACGTTACGCATGAGCATCTCGCGGGCAGTTGTGTGTTGATCTTTCGTTGAGGACTTGGCTTTGTTTCTTCCCGACAAGTGGATAACTTCCCTTGCCATGAGGGCAGGTCTGTATGTTTCGCAACACCCCATCGAGTCGAGTGGCCTACTCACCCATGAACATCCACGTTGGTTGAACATCACTTAGGCTAGGCTTGTTTGGCTGATCCTCCCCAAAGGTTGAGCAACACATAAGCTTTGTGGAGGACGAGTAGCGCATAAGCTGAACTCTCCTAGTTGACCCTTGCGCTTGGCGAGAGGGGGCCGAGAGGCATGTGAAGTCGAGCTTGCCCAAATACTCTAGAGGAGGTCGGTGGCATGTATGGATAGGCATGCCTCGTTTACCCTTGTGCTTGGCGAGAGGGAGTCGAGCAGCATGTGAAGCCGAGCTCGGCTAGAAACCCTTTGTGGAGGCCGAGTAGCGAATAGGCTGAACTTGCATCATTGGCCCTTGCACTTGGTGAGAGGGGGTCGAGTGGCATGTGAACTCACCCAAATACTATAGAGTAGATCGTGCAACATGTATGGCCAGGCACGCAAGAGGGGGTGACTGGCCCAGTACAAAACCAATGAATGGAAAAGGACTGAGCTTGAAGGAATCACTTGGGCCTAATAGCCTAGTTGTCCAAACCCAGTAGAGGAACAAAGGGTTAGGTGGTAATAGGCCAAGGAGGGGCAATTAGGGAATTAGGCAAAACCTTACCTAGGGTTTAAGGAAATGTGGTGCCAACTTGGAAGAGGAAGGGTTCTTTTGCTCTTTCCCTAGGAATCCCATCATTTGAAACCTAAGGAAGATGCATTGTTCATAAGCACCTAGTTGCCACTTGGCAACCATGCATGAGAACTTCTAGAATAAGCCAAAGGAAGATAGGAGTATGGAAGGGTTGGAACACCTAGGGAAAACGTCCCACTCACCCACTTACATGCCACTTGGCACACATGCTGTGACGCCCTCAGATTTCCGTTTGGGATCGGACGGACATCTGAAGCGTCAGGACATGTAACACAAGGTTACCTGCCCCCGTACATGACATATAGGATGCAATGTTCCTAACATGCATCTAGCATTATGCAATATTCGCAGCGGATATTTTTTTTTTTCTTTTTATACTATGCACCAAACTTATAACATCCCAAATAATTAAAGCATAATCCATGCATACTTAACAAAATAAATAACCACAATTACAGTACGGGTCTCAGAAGACTGTACTCTCAAAACATGGGTGACTAGACTCTATATTACAGTACTAAAATACACTTATTGAACCAGTTCATCGAGTAACTCGCGTAACTCAATTAACAAGGTTAGAATACTATCCCAAAGGAAACTAACTATAGAAGCTAAAAACTCTGCATTGCATCCGCGGCGTCTAGTCAACATCCTCCAGCCTATCGGTATTTGCTCCTTGTTCTGAACCTGCCACATCGCCTACCATTCGGGGGGAATGGTAGTTGGGACTACCACGGTGAGATTTGATTACAAATCTCAGCAAGTTAACATAAAACTCCCACACAGGTTAAAGATGCATGCATGGCAGTAAAAGCATAAATGCATAAGTAAAGTCGTACATAAGCATAGCATATAGCATGACATAACCAGAACTTAAACGTGAATTGAACTTGACTTAACATGACATGAACTTGAGCTTAAAACATAACATGGACTAGCAACATAACATGAACGTGAAACATAACATGGACTTGAAATATAGCATGAACGTAAACATGCATAACATAAATTTGAATTTGAAAATAACATAAACTTGAACATAACATGACATAAACGTGAACTTGAGACATAATGTGAACGTGAACATAACATAACATGAATATGAGCTTGAACATATCATAAACGTGAACATAACATGATGTGAACATGAACTTGGAACATAACATGAACATGAACATAACATGTATGTGAGCATAGCATAACATGAACTTGATCTGAAACTAGACTTATCATGTACTTGATCTGAAACTTGAATACACGTAACATAAAATATGACACGTATTCTACGTGTCACAATTGCTGTGTCTCACGTAGTGTATGCTCCACAGTTGTTGTGGCCCCATACTTCATGCTCCACAGTTGTTGTGGCCCCATGAATACACGTAACATAAAATATGACAAGTATTCTACGTGTCACAATTGCTGTGTCTCACGTAGTGTATGCTCCACAGTTGTTGTGGCCCCATACTTCATGCTCCACAGTTGTTGTGGCCCCATGAATATCTTAACTTGAACATGATCTGAAACTTATATGAACTTTACATAAGGTGAACCACACTTGAGTCCGTGGCACCGCATAACATAACTTGTGATGAACACGCTTAGGTCCGTGTCATCCTTAACATGTCTTATCTTTCTTAATGCATGATATATTATTTAATATCATATACTTTTCTAATATGGCGTATACTTGTAAATGGCACAATATAATTTAATCATAAACATTCATGGCATACATATATCATATGGCATACTATAATGGCATACTTATAACATACAGCATTGCATGACAGGAAAGATTGTGTAATAGATAATTATTCATGAGAGAATAAATCATGCGTAACAGATAAACATGTAATGACATTGCATGACATGGCATATATGATAACATACATACATAAATTGTAGTTCTCTTACCCATCACACATACACAATAAACTGATAGTAAGTTAGAAGCTAACTTACCTCGATTGTCGCGTTCTATGAGAATAAAACGTGAAACACGAGGAACTGTAAAAGGTCATTCTAAAAGTTAGAAATTTAATTACTAACAATTAGAAACATGAAAACAAGTTAACTTAGAGTAAAATTATCATTTTACCCTCTACATGTGGGAAAACGACTATTTTACCCCTAACTTAAGGATTTCACATCCTAATTCCAAAAATCAAATCTTACTTCTAACATGTTCATAACATCATCCTAACATCAACCATGCTTTAAATCATCAAACTAAAGTCACCAAAATCACAAAATAACACTTGGAGTTTTTGGTTTTACACCTAATCCAAAAACAGAAACTTTTTCCTCAACTAGTTTTGATAAATCTCTTGATCAATGGCTTAAGAAGGTGAGATCTTCTAAATAAAGCATCACATAGTTTAATGATGTGTCTTAAATAGGATCTAACCATCAAACTTAAAATCATATGGCTAAAAATCAATAAACATGGATCTAATCCAAAAACATCAAATCTTAGGCCTAACCAAAATCCTCTTGTATAGAAAAATCATATATTTGAAACTAATACTAAATATCTCCAAAATAACATCCTAACATGAAAATAAGAAACTTAGGATCATCATATAAAAATATCAAAACCTTTAGAGTAAGATCAAACTTCGAAATATTCAAACTTTCTCCAAATAAAAACTGTTTTGCCACTTCCAGTTTTCAAGTTTCTAGATCTAAGAAAATATATCATCAAAAGCTTTACTCATGCAACAAGACCTCAATGAAAACTCTTAAAAACATTCTAAGAATACTCCATAAAATTTTCGGATCAAGATATGTCCATTAGCTTGGTCAAAAACTCCAAAACATAACATACTCTCCAGATTCACGCCCAGAATGACCTTTCCATGGTTAAAAATACTTTTGACCGACCAAATGACCATGGAATGATACAAAAAAATACATCTATGGAAACTAGACTCAAAGAGGAACAACTTTTATGAAGGAGTCATTGTGTAAAAATACTTACAAGGGGTCGAGAATCTCCACGCAAAAAGATACAAAAATCTGCTCGAGAGAGCTCTTTTGGGTTTCTCTCTAAGAACGGGGTGAAGAAATGATTAAAGTGAAGTAAGTGTGTCTTGCACAACTCAAGACTTCTGAAGGGGGAATATATAGGCCTTAATGATCATTGAGGGGAGGTGTAGACATGTGATAAAGTAGAGGATAGTGGGGGGCAAAGGACAACCAACAAAAGCTATGAGACATGGGACTTGATGGGGTGGGTTCCTCCATATTATTGAGTGCAACTTGATGCAATGAATGATATGCCAAGTGGGGAAGGAAACTTCTCCAAGAAGCTTTGCCAAGGTGGCCAAATTCGTGGGCCTTAGTGGGCCTCAACCAAGTGGACTTCAATTTGGGGTTTAAATGGGGTTTGGTTAGGGTTTGAGATGCTATCAAGCCCAAAAACAATTTTTCTTGACCCAATAAAATTTCTAAGGTTTAAAATGTTGGATAAGGATGTCATAATAATAATTTGAGAAATTAATAGCATGTGGAAGTGATTTAATCAAGTGATTAAACACAATGCTAGAAATTGGATCAAAAGGGTTTGAAGGCCAACTTTAGGGTTTGGGGAAACCGTTTAGGGTTTCGGTTTCAACCAAGTTTTTGGTGTTTCAAAAAGATTCCAACCATTTAGGGTTTCACTAGGGTTGAAACCCTCTTTAATCTGGCTCAATTTGGTTGATCAAATGAAAAAAAGTTTTGCTTAGGTGGCATGGTTTCACACATTGATTTCCTTCACAAATCCATCTAATGGTTTCTCTTTGTAACAAGTATCTAATACTATTCATTATGTGTGGTTAAGATCTTTCCAAATGTCCAAATAAAACTTCTCTAACCTAATTTGGACATTCCACACTGTGATTTTGAAAACACTGCACTTAGTACGCTTATCGAGGGTACTATTCACTCCGAAAAAGTGCATAATAAACTTAGTACTGAAAAATCCTAAATATTCAATTAAGCCTAGTGGTGTAAACTATAATGTAATTTGACACTTCTAACTACCTCAAATAAAAAAAAAAGCATTTCTGGCATCATAGCGAGTGATAATACTGACTATGTTGACAGGCTAAAACCTTTGCGATTAACCGATTTGTGAAAGCTTATGGAGTTTTCACGAGATTCCTAAAGTCTATAGAAATTCACCATTGAATTTTTTTAGCGGGCTGTTACACATGCAAGTTCATTCCTTAATTGCAATAAACCTAGACTCGAAAGTGGGAGAAGGGGAAGAGGCGCATGGGAAATAGCAAGAGCCACATGCACAAGTTCTCAAGAGGCCTTAGGGTTTCGGCCAAGGGGGCTTCACGCCTACCTAGGGGAGACCAACCAACACTTAGCCAAGTGTCATGCATGCACTAGGAAGTGGGGCTTTCTATAAGTAGGTGATGATGTGGAAGCTAAAGGGTTTGCATGGGAAAGGGGCGCACACACTCACCAAGATTCTAGAAGAATCCTTGTGGGAAGAGGAAGAGAAAGGAAGGTCAAAGGGGCACAAACACACACACACACACACACACATGATTAAGCTGAAATATTGCATATTTTTATACATTTAGAACTAATATATTTTAATTCTTTCATTACATTATTATTGGTTTTAGATAGAAAAATGATTAAGATGCATAAATTTGAGTTGTGATTTAAATTGATAAATAGCTTGTGATTTAATTGGACAATGTTCCTTTACATGCATAACATATTTTTGATATTCTATTCTTTATTTTTATTTTATTTTATTTTATTTTATTTCTAATTTTTATTTTTTTATATAGGCTAAGAAATGAAAAGGGACTTAAAAAGGGCACGACAAAATATATATATATATATATGTAT
>QGSO01001052.1:99885-114217 GCA_011037825.1 Carya cathayensis
TATATATATATATATATATATATATATGCATTTATTGAAAGGGGCCCCGCAACATATATATTGTTTTTTGGAGATTCAATTCGCATGGAAGAGATTTCTTTTATCGGGCATTATAGGACTTGAAGACTTCTACGGCAACCATGATTCAAGGGAGACTTTGACCTAAAGGGAACACATTCTTTTCATTTTATTTTTCATTGAACGTCATACATAATTCTGGACTTGGAACACAGCACACATCTTTTTCTTCTATTGGGCATTTTATTCATTTCAGTGCCGGATACAATTTTTCTCTGGGACTGAAGACACTGCACGCTAGTTGGGAATTTATTCATTCTTTTATGTATCATGAGTCTACATTGCAGTGCTATTAAAGAGCTCCTTGAGGGGTCCAATTGCTGATACAGTCCAACCTCCTCCACTGCTTTCAATCTCCATCTCCATTCATTTGGCTTGCTCTTTTCATTCCATACTTTTTATTTAATTTCAATTTGAAGTTTATGGTGTATTCTTGATATTTTTGGATTAAAATTTTGGGTATTTTATTTGCTGTTTATTTTATTTTATGTTAGTTATTTTTCTTGTTTCTTTAAACTTCTATTAAATATGCATTACAGTTACATTTTAAATTAATTTTAGTTTATTATTTAATTTTCAGATTAATTAAAATTGTTAAGTGTAGTTTAATCTTTAATTGTTAATTTCAATTTGTTCGTCTTTTATGTTCCATTTCGACACTAAAAAAAATCCAAAAGTATGAATCTAGTCTATGGCTAGGGCCATTTTATTTCCGTTGCACTCTTTCATTCATTGTACATATCACCACTTTTGTTTGTGAAACTTTTCACCATTTTATACTAGTTTGGATTTAAACAATTTTTCTCGAGGAGACGATCTAGGAATTTTATTCCTAATTATTACACGGCATCCTCCTGCACTTGGGATAGCCTTTGCGCTACTCATATTTGAGTGAGTCAACACACACACACGCAAGCATGCACATGCCCAGCCCTTGGATTTGGTTTGGGTTTATGTGAAAAGACTTGTATGGCCTGACTTGCAGCAAAGTCAGGCTAGGCTCAAGTCCCAGGACTTGCCCACAAGGCCCCAGGAACACAAGTCCCTTGACTTGCCGACCCTCGTGCTCCAACACTGGTCCCTTTACTCTCCACGAAGCCAAGTCCGAGGATCAGCCTTGAAGACCAATGGGGTTCATATCGAGAACAAGTGACATAACTTCTCTATCCTCACTTCCGTAAACCAAACCAACAATCCAATCCCGAGCAAAAAATGAAGGAAAGCTGAAAATTAGGAAATCTTGATTTTATTCAATACAAGTGTTATTTACAAAGAGAATTACAAGCATTCGCAAACTGAAAGGGGGGAAGATTACAAGAAGTCCCTAAGGCTGGGGATGCAGAGGGGGATTAGGAAAAGTGGCGAGTACCAAGTCCTTGCTCAAAATCCTAGTAAAGTGGAAAGCCTACAAGTCAAGCTCAAGAGAGGCCAAGTGGAGATACCTTAGTTCAGCCCCTAGATTCTAATGATGTGGTCTCTTAACCTCTCAAGACCCTCTTTATAGCCATAACCCCAGGCCAAGTCCCGTACATCCCAAACGTTCTTCAACTGGGAAGAAATGTCCTCCCAATGGGACTCTTGGACCTAGATCTGAAGGATGCGGGATTGCACCGCATCCCTTGCTAGAGACAGCTCAGATTCTAGGTCTTTGATCTTGGCATTGTGCCTCTTGATGGCTTCCCTCTTATTTTGCACCAACTTGGTTAGCTCGATGTATTTGCCCATCATCTACTTGTTATGTTGGACACCAATTGCACCTGGTCTTCACGAACAACATCAAGTGATCCCATCACCTCTGTTAACTCCCTTTCACATTCGTCTAGCTTAAGCCAGAACCAGTCTCTCTCGTCTTCCCGAAGCTGGGCTTCCATGTGGAAATGTCCCACCTCCTCCTGCGTCTTGGCAAAGTCGCCTTTGAGGAAGGCAACCTCGTTACAGGCTTTCTCCAACTTGTGCTTACGTTGCTTGCAGCTGGTATCCAGCTTAGCCACATTCTCCACCACAAAGTCTCTTCCGTGAGACGCCTTTTCAGCCTCTTGTTTCACCTGGTGAACCTCTAGGCAAGCTAGGAAGGTAAGAGACCTGAGCATCCAAACCTCCTCCTCGAGCTCCACCTCTCCTCTGAGATCAGGTCAGCTTGCTAGTCAGCCCTTGGAAAACACACAAGGTTAAGAAAAAAGAGCAAAGGGAATCAACTGAGAAGATTCAATCTGAGCCTCGCACAGGTATCTTCAAAAATAGTCCCCTTAACTTTTTGGCATTGTGTTCAATGGCCTATACCTGCGCAGCGTCAAAGCTCGGACCAATTCTCCAGGGGCGGCTCTCCTTGGTGAACGTCAATGGGCCAACTCCACCTAACTGCTAGGAAGAGTCAATGACCCACGGGGACCTCCCGCAACCTCCTAACCTTTGTCCAAAGTAGGTCTGCACTCTAGTCCTCGAACGTCGCCAAGGGAACATCCTCAAGGATTGTTGTCTCCTTCAAGTGAGTCCCAGGCTCAGTCCCCTCCTCCTCGATTCACGCAGGTAATCCCTATGAGCTAGAAGACTCTCACGCCATCTCTCGCTCAAGCACAACATTTTTTCCCCTCTCCAAGTTAGACCCCCATTCCCCTTTGTCGAAAGGTACCTCGAATGAGGAATCCTTGGTGACGAAGAACAAGGCAACCTCATCTCAGAGGTCTATTTGAAAGTGGGTGAGGATATGGAGACCTTGTCATTGCTGAGATTGATGACAAGGGATGTCTTGGGTTGCCTACATTACGACCTAGACTCGCACCTACCGTGACGGAGGCTGCGGAGACAAACATCAGCCAAGAAATCAGCAAGAACACCCTGTGACACCTCGACAACGTCCTCGAAGGGTACCACCATCGTCAGAACCCCTCTAGGGGTAGGCTTGAGAAACTTCTCGAAGAAAGCCATTAGGAAATAGGCCTCCTCTTCATCCAGTTCCTCCCTAAAAGTGACTGGCGGGGTAGGATTCAGGGTGGTCACCTAAGCAGATGAAGATCCAGTAGTTGGCAGGGTGGGGATGTGGCTACGATAGACCTACTGCTCGACACCTTTGAGTATAGGACAGGGATCTTGGTTCAGGAAACCCTTATCTCAGGCCTTAAAGACACCCCCAACGGCATCTTGGTTGACCCGGGCTATCCTCTCCCCTCCATGGGCTGAAGATGGGCTTGAAGGCCACTTTTTACCTCATGAAGTAGAGGGCTCTCTCAAGAAGTGTCGGCCCAGGACATTGGAATGGTCTGGGGTGCAAAGGTGGCGATGGATATTGAAGTCAGTTAGCACGATGTGTGACATCGAGTTGTCGGGATGGGCCTTGACCCAAGACAAGATGGCCTCTAACCTGGCCTCCACTCAAACGGATAGGAAAATTAAGATGGACTTGTCACCTGGCACGGCTCCCCAAACAGCTTGAACCAGGAACTTCTAGTAGATAGCCTCCCCCTTGAGATATTCCCAATCTTAACGTGAGAAAAGTGCTTCTCCAGGCCGACGATTCACTTCCAACCATGAACCCTGAAACTGTAAAGATGGCGTAGCACCCTACACAGGGAAAGGAACTCTCTCGTGGTCAGATAGAGATACTCCTCGTTCTCGAGGTTCAACACCAGGCAGAAGGTCACATAGCTCGCGAACAAGACTCGCCATGCATTCAGGTGGAGCTGAGTGGGTGCCAAGCCAAGCAGCTCCAAAACATCACAAATGGGGTGGCAGAATGGTGCCTAAGCCCATTCGCGAACATTAGAGGAAAGAGGGCCACCTTCACTACGAGGCCAGCATCGTCTATGACTGCAACATGATAGCTTGGAACCTCTAAAATGACTGAGTTGAGGATGCCAAATGCTCCCAATAATGCATGAAGGTCAGCGAGAGAAGCTATCGACTCCCAGACCTAACCACTAAAGCGTGGTGGCTTATCTCTAGTGGTAGACTTCGTCCCTCCTTCAGTACCACTAGAAGTTCCCTCAGGGTGTACAGTAAGGTCCTTATTGGGGTCAGATCGGGGAACACTCTTGGGAGCCATCTGAGACTAGCAAAAGGTAGAAGTCGAGGGTGGTTAACGAACAAGAAGGAAGGGACTTGAAGAAGAAGACGAGATGAACACAAAGACAATAAGCACTCAAGAAGAAGGTAGAGGGAAGTGAAAAATGAGGGGGAGAAGGGATTTAAATAAAGACTAGCGCTGGTTGGGATGCCTAACGCACTAAGTGACAGGAGCCATCAAAAATGAAATGTCAGGAGTGAACAGCGAGATTCACGCTGCACAAGATAAAGATGGAGATAAACCGTTGCACACGCCCCAGGTGCAAAACAAGAAGGGATTGCATGCGTATGGGGCACTGGCCAATTGGTAATTGGATGGGAAGAGAACCACCCCCCCATGTGTGGCAATGTGGTTGTAGCCCGTGGTAAGGTAGAGTCACACCGACTATGATGAGTAACTTTTGAATTCTCACCGCACGTGTGCGTTGGGAATTTGCGAAGTAACGAGAATGTAATGCCCGTCCTTTTGGTGGGTCCTTTAGAAAATGATTTGAAGAAAATAGACAGGAATTATGGTTCCTTTTTAAATTTCTTTTCCTTCTATGCCAGGATACAAAAGACTCCATGTTTATAAATAAAATGTATTTATTAATTTAAAAGGTTATAGCGAAAAATATTAAAATTTTAAATTAAAGTCTCTTGTACAAAACGTGGTGCCTAGGCTTTCGTGCTCTTTCCCTTGGACCGTATCCGTCTTGACACGTCATGCTCATCTTCTCCCTGGGAGGGCACACATAAAAACTAAAATGAGCCAATGACTCGTAAGCATTACTTCATACAGTTAAAATATAATAACATAGGTTTTCAGTCATGCATTCATCACTCCATACATATCATACATAGACATTCATTTCATTTTAAAATGTTGCGAAGTGGGGTTTTTCTTTTAAAAGGGTTTTCTTCTTGTAAAACCGTTCCCCACACATCACTGCCTTTATTTCTTAAAGAGTCTTATCATGCATATATCTTTTCTTAACATGCATATATTCTTTCTTATCGCTTTCATTGGTCATTACACACTATTACGCTCCATGTGTGAGGGTTAGCGGTCTTTTAGACCTGATTTTGCCCGTGGCCAAGGGTTAGGAATCCATTCTGTTAGGGTGCAGCACTAAGTGCACTACCAGTACTACTTACCTGGCATTACAATCTACTCAGTCTAGTCCTTTGGTACCTTTATCAGTTCATTCACGTGGCTGTTACGTATTTTCATACATTAAAGCATTCAGTCTTTTCAGTTCTTTTAGTCCTTCAATCCTTTCATTTATAAAAGTCATTTAAAAGTATGGGCTTAAACATCATTTCATGCATCCTTTAAAGCATCATCTTTTGTATGGGCATTTTAAAACACTTTCTTTGCGTCGTTTAAAGCATCGCTTAAAGCATGAGGCCTAAGCCTCACATTTATTTTTGTGAAAATACATCCAGTACTTACTACGTATAGCATCCATTCACATGCACACACTTACATAGTTAGGGTGCATAAAAAGGAGTTGACAAGGAGGGTCGTTACATACTTATACTTGAAAACTTATACTTAACTTTCTTTCGTAAAACGTGCTTCGTAAAGATTCATAAAGTAAAAGCATTTCATTTTCATTTTTGTTTATTTAGAAAACTCTAGAAGAGTATGAACATAATACTTACCTGGACTCCATGCCATACTCATTTCATGCAGTTTATTCATGTGCATGTCAGATGGAAACCTACATGCATACACATAACATTAACGTTATTCTCTATCTAATGCATAAGCAACTATACTAGAAATAGAACTATGCTTTACTTGGAACACTCTCCATCCATCCCTAGGTTCTTACGTTCTATTTACTATGCTAAAACCTTCAGAGTCCATTTACCTTCACTACCTCCGTGTTTCACCTTAGGGTTAAGATACTAAAACCTTCACCTTACTCTCCTATTAGCCACATTCCAATGCATGACTTAGACCAACTAAATCACGCATCCCGATCCTAGACAACATACCCAATACTACTACATTCATGCTTCCTAGCCCATACTCAATCCTATTCCCATCCATACATGCCACATGACTTTAAGCCAACTCTAAGGCTTAAACATCTTGCAACCATGCTTAGGACAAAATACCCATTATATATGGTAAATCCCTCCGTTACACGTGTCTCACCAGATGCATATGTACCTTACCCTTTATCACTTAAGATCAACTTATAGTCTAATGAACACCCACTTGTATAAACAAGCTCCATACTCCAATACCAATTTCTACTCAAATACGATCAACAGGACCTTCCTACTTCTTGGCCCCTTTTACAAGTTCATTCCAACACTTGACATGACAGGGCTCCATTCACCACTACATCTCCATCACGTCACATAGCTCGAGACAAATCTAGAGTTATGTCACAACACTCGTCATGCTTTCGCTGCGCTACTCTTACACTATCCCATCACTTCACACATACTCTAAGCCATAAGTCAACTACAAGGCGACACCTATCACCTCGAACTACAAGCCACATCACTACTATTTTGGAACACCGTTACACAATTCCTGACACTACACAACACACTCTACGCTCCTCTACTGCACAACCATCCTTTTCTTTGCGACATGTCATGCGGTGCATCGCTACACCACATGAGTACGCATTATGTGTACTCCCTTTGCTACATCACATATTACCACAATGCACACCACACGGTGCATCGTTACACAACATGGAGCACATGCCACATGTACTCTCTTCACACTACACCACACATCACTATGGTGCACGCCACACGATGCATCACCACACTACATGGAGTACACTCCATGTATACTCCCTTTAAAACACTACACCGCATCACAACTATGGCACACACCTCACACCCATACTTCACAGCACAGTCCACAACACTATGTAGCATACTACACAATTATGCCCAACACTTCACTACACAGCCACATTTCATAGTGAACTCCACAATACTAATACACAGTCCATAACCTATCAACTAACATTTAATATAAATAACAAGGGATAGAGGGTTATACCATTGACAGGATAATCCGTGCGTACTCTCTACCCATCACAATCAAAGGCATTGGAAGAGTCGTACGTGGCGTATAGTAGTTGTTTGGGCTACTAGAGATGGCTACGGGTGTGGATTTGAGCGGGGAAAGGTTTGGTTGTGGTCCTAGAGTGGTGGCCTCATGGTGGTGCGGCACGCGGTGGATGCACAGTGGTTTGTGGAGGGGTTTGGGCTATGGGTCTCAACCAAAGGAAATGGAGAAGGAGAGCTTAGGGAGCTTAGCTGGGCATGGAGGAGCTTGAGGGAGGTGTGGTGGAGCTATGGTGGCTGTACGGTGGTTCATGGCAGCAGATCTGGCTGTGAGGTGGACGAGAGGCCGTGAGAGAGTGTGGGAGAGTGAGAGAGATAGGGCAATCGGCTGGGCATGGGAATGGCTAGGGAAGGTCATGGGTGGCTGGGGATCACAATGGTGGTGGTGTGGTGGCGTGGGTAGACGTGAATGGCAGCATGGAAGAGAACCCGTATGGGTTCCATGTGTGTGTGTGGTGGTGCAACGGAAAGGCTGTTGCAGGGAAAGGAGGCCATGGAGGTGAAGCCCGTGAAGTGGTGGTGCCAGTGGAGGTGCTCGATGGCTCCATTGGCCAAGCACGGCGGCACTAAGAGGAAGAAATGGGCTTGAAACCCATTTTGTAAAATGTAAAGAGAGAGAGGGAGGGGGCTGCCATGTGACTCACTAATGGGAGGAGGTGATCGCTAGCATGAGGGGTACACGCCGGTGGCAGTGGTGAGAGTGGACGGCGTGCAGTTACGCTGGGCTGGGGAGAAGGGAAGCACGGCCATGAAGGAGGTGATCGAGCTGGGAGAGAGAGAGAGAGAGAGAGAGAGAGAAGTGAAGGGAAAAAGCTAGGGCTTGGGTATTTAATTAAGATCCTTCATCTTGGGATCTTCAAAACAATCTAACGGTGAGTTTAACCACTGATTTGAAATGCGTAAACATTTATTTAATTTAAAACAATGAGAGAAATTAAAATAGAATAGTATTTTATAAACTAAAGTTCATAACATAATATTCCTTCATCATTAATTAAAATGATGAAATCTTGTTAATTACTTGAAGAGAATAAAATCATTTAAATTAATTTAGAGTTTTCAACATATTTTAAATCTTGTAATATTTTTAAATGACTAAAATCATTTAATTTAAATAATTTTTCACAATTATAACATTTTTGGATCTCTTCAAAAATATTATAATTGTGTTATTTAAAAACAAAGCTTAGTTCGATAATAAATATTTTCAGGACATTTAAAGTATTCGTAAGCTTTAAAATACTGAGCTTGCTTTAAAAATCCTCTTGGCATCTTTTAAAGCACGCCATCGAGGTTTGGCACGTAGAACGAGGCTCGTAACTATAAAAGGAAAAAGGAGCGGGTTGTTACAGGGATTTACCTTCCTACTTGGGCCATGTGAGGTTTGACCCCCTTTAGGGCCCAAACTGGCCAGTAGATGGCCCAGTATAAAACCAATGAAGGGAAGAGGGCTATGCTAGGATCGAGAAGGCCATTCAAATATAGTGACTGGTCACGTCATGTGCTCAGACCACAACCTACATCACCGAATAGTAGGCACACTACATTTAATGGCCTGGGAAGTCAACACGTAACGACAGAGCCAAACGTCCACTCATCTATGTGGACAAGGTAGTGTGCGTGCCTCCTAGCCCTTACCTACCGTAGGGGATAGACTGGTGACCCACGCACAATGTGGCAGGGCGACGGCTGACATGATAAGGGAGGAAACTTTCCACCAACTCAATGTCCTGTACACCCCTCCATGATTTGCCAACAATGGGTGTGGACCACCACGACTGTGTATATACGTCCCGAGCTTAGGTTAGCACTCTAAACATTTTCTCATTACATTCCCACATAAATAGATAGTTCTACTTTGGGCATCGAGGTGTCCCTCGTCACCGAGAGGTCTCATCTCCTTGGATCTTACTGGTTGCACAAAGGAATCACTAAATTGCCCAGGCTACCAAACACCACGTCAACCCAAACAATTCTAGACCTTCCGTTATGATTACTTCTTTTGGGATCTACAGATGTTTTTAGCGTGTCTTCGTACCTGACAGGAGAGACAATTCACATGTCGCAAATATATCCTTCGTACGGCGTACCCAATTTGGTCCACACAAATATGAGATCTTATATTTGAGAGGTTTCTTGGGCTTTCCTTCGCTGGAGTAATATACTCCAAACAAACAACCAATTGCAATAATCTTTGCAAAATTTTATTCTGGACACTTTATGTTAGTAAACTTTCATTTTGTATCAATTTTCACCCCTTTCCACATGACATTTTGGTATATTATCCAATGAAGTTAAAGAAATTTGTACACATACAGTGAACATGACATTTTTTATGTTCAAATGATTAAAATATTTTTTTGTAGTTGACAGCCGTTTTTCTTTTTTGTTTTTAACCTCTCACCATTATTCTCTTGCATTTTTGGAATTGAAAAAAGCCTTATCTCACCATTATTCTCTTGCATTTTGGAATTGAAAAGATAAAGCCTTACCTACTCCAATGAAAATTGAAAAGAGGAACCCTCCTCAGTCTCCCATTACCGTCCACTTCCATGACCTCAAGTTTGCCTCCAACAACCCCCACAATACATCTCTCCAAGGCATGTGATTTATGAACCACCATACTTAGCGTGAATCTCACAAGCTCCATCTTCCTTTAATGTAATTTTTTTTTTATAAAAAATGCTCGTATGCTGCCTGATTTTGCTCTCACTTTGACCGTTTATGTATTTAATTCTTTTAAATTTTTTATTACTTAATGATTAAAAAAATGAGTTTTAGTTTATTCTAATTTTTTTATTAAAATATTTAAATATGTAAAAAAATGAAAAGAAAAAGAAAAAAAATAAAAAAGTAAATTTGTGTTATACAACACGCCCAACCGTCATTGCTAGGCGGTAACCTAGCACTACTCCTTTCCTATTTACACATCCTTTTAACCCATATTTTTCATTTGACTCTCCGCAGAAAAGGCCATATATACATATCCAACGTTCATTGCAAAATTCTCCCAGTGGCCTCGCAATATCAATTGAAATGTTGCACATGCTTGGCTGTGGCATAAAAGTTGCACTTTATGGTTAGCCCATTCCTTGGAACGTGGAAAGAGGACTTGAATTTACTAGCAATTTTTACAATTTAGGGTTTAGAGTGGAAGAGAAATAAATAGATAAAAGGAATTTCACAACATTTATATTTATTCAAGTAAATTTATTAATCATTTAATATATCATGGAGTCCACCTTAAATATCTATCTCTCTCTCACTCTAATTTTAAGAATTCGATTTCTCAATACAATGGAAATAACCATCCGCCCAAGTAGTCCTCTTGGAGTTCGAGTACACAGGCAACAGTACCATAATTTACCATTTGGCCTACTTCCAACTTTTTTCTTTTCAAGGTTCAAATTGTGTAATTTGTAGCGAGGAAATCGTGAAGATCACGATTCACCCAGTTGTCTGGTTGTATTTTTCTTTCTTGCTTAAGTAAATGAAATAAAATAAAGTAATTATTGCCGTTGGGCCTTCGATGCATGTTGCTAGCACGCCCCAACCATAATCTCGGCCGAGGAGGGTATATTTTCTTCACATATTTAAAATCACCTAAAGCGTTTTGGTGCAAGTAAATCAGTGCGTACAGTGCGCAGATCATGAGACCAGATTAGCATTCCCAAAATACAAAGTACAAATAAAAAAGAAATTGGAAATAGATGCGACTCTCATGGTTTCCACACCTGTTGTGCAGGTTTACCAATGGCATAAACTGATTTACAAAAACCCCCATAAATGGTGAGCCACTACTTGATGCTACTAATAAACCTTTGAAAGGGGCGAGCAGGAGGATGTCTGACAGTCTGACTAACAATTTCTTCCAAACAAAAGGACAACCCAGAAAGCCCTGTGCATGAAAGAAAAAAAAGTAGACATAGAATTACTGTTACAAGCATCTAGCTTCCAAATTCCAAGCCAAAAAGAGACAGTTAATGACCTCAAAATATACCATGCCCTCTCATCTCCCTCCACATTGGGTCAGCAAAACTATCATTTTCAACAACCCCACCCCACCCCACCCCCCCCAACAACAACAACACACACACACACACAAAATAGCACCCTTTGACTTCCATTCCGAACCTACTGTTCTTGTTTCTCTTGCTCTGCATCGTCAGCCTCAGCATCTTCATGCTCAATTACTTTAAAACCCTCTTCCGGCGACCACCTCGGCTGTGGAAAAATCACTCCGCGCTGCTGACAGATCTCGAAAATACTGATATTCTTAAGGCTATCATCCTCATAATCACAGCCTTCCTTCAGAATTTTCAACACCTCCAATGTCGTAGCCTTCTTCCGAGACTCCGGTCTCACCTCGCTGGAATTCCCAATTCCACGCAGCTTGCTTGAGCTCACGTATTGCAATCGCTCTATTGGCTGAGTATTCTGTTCTTGTGAACACCTCGTACCACTTTCTTCACCTTCCTCAGCTTCTACCCAATCCTCCTCGCCGCTCTCTTCAGACTCTGATGGGTCAAGTTGGGTATCACCCTCGAGATCTTCTTTGGATTCTGATTGCAGAAATTCCGATTCTCCGTTGGGAAATTCCAGCATTCCGTTTGCCGTGCTTTCTTTGGAAACTTTGATATCGTAACCGTTTGCTTCCATCGCCACTTCTTTACTAATTCCCAGACTTTGATGCCTCCCACATTCCAGCCTCAACCCAGGTTGCTCAAAAATTTCCGTATTTTGGTCAGCTGGAGCTCCCACACAAGGTTCGGAAGCCTCCGAAACCAAATTTTGCTCCGAACTTTTTGGTTTTTTCGACAGAGACTCGGTTAAGCCCTCCTTGAACAACAATTCTCTGGGCAAAAGATCTAATTTCTTCCATTCTCCGCTTGAAGAATTCGCTTCCCAATCGTCGTCGATTCTCTGCTTCAGTGACACCACGGAAAGCCCTAGATGTGAGTCCTTCCCCAAATCCACGGTATCGGTGCCTTCGGTACATCCTCCATGCACAGTCAGAGTGTCGTGAAGAGCTTCTGCGTCACCTGGTTCATCAGCCATCCAATCAATGGGATGATCAACGGCCATCAATCCCTGTTCCTCTGAGCTCAGCAGTACGGAACCCTCCGGTGGGGTCTGGAACACGTCGTGGGGGTTGCTATCGTCGTTTCCATCGGAGCTATCGGGCGGAGAAACCATGAGAATGCCGGTGGAAGCAACATGGACGCCGGTAGCAGGGGTTGTTTCGTCGTCTTCTCGGTCGGAGCATCCGTCGGATTCACGGGCAAAATGGCAGTTAAGCAAGCGATCCTCTTGGGAGGAGGATACGTGGCAAACAACAGTGATTGAGGCAAAGGGGTCGTTGTTTCTCAGCATTGCCGGAGAGGGGTTTGGGCAAGACGGGTACGCAGGATTGGGGATTTCCATTTCGACGTTTGAGCGGATAGTGAAAGAGAGTTTCAGTTGTTTTTCAATTTTTTTTTTTAATAAATTTGCGAGGATTCCCGCCTTTTTTTTAATTAATTAATTTATTTTTTGATAAGTGCAAATGGAAATTAAATAATTATTTATTAAGTAATATTATTCATTATATTAATTTTATAACATTTATTATATTAATTTTGAAGTTTTAGTCTAGATAAACAGATTTCAGACTCAATTAGCACCAATTACCAGTAAGAAAGATTTGAAAATTTTGACTGAAGCTAGGGCTATAATCGAGCCGAGCCGAGCCAGTTTTTGGCTTGCCGAGCTCGGCTCGACTCAAAATATTCGGCTCGAGCTCGAGCTCGAGTTCGAAATTTTTGTTAAATCTTTGTTCGACCTCGACTCGATAAGTTAAAATCTCAACTCGAGCTCGAGATCGAGCTCGTCCCACAAACGAGTTCGAGTCGAGCCGAACTCGAGCTTGAATTGTTTTTTTTTTAATAAGATTTAATAATTAATAAATAAGAACTAATATTGAATTTATACCACTAACAAGTAGAACCTCTATTAAATTATAAAATTTTAAAAATTTTATTAATAATTAATATCTAACTAGTTAATATTTAGCCAAAATAACAATATATTATATGCCTATATATATTATTAATACATACACTTAATATGATAGCATATATCTATTTCATATATGGTTTCCACATACTAGTATATGAAATTATTAAATTTTATCGACTAATTATTATACAAATTATAAAATATACCTATGAAATATATTCACTATATAGACATAAGTAATTAGAATACATAGTATATATTTAATTATAAAAGTGGTATGCTTATATTATTAGCTAATACATATATACATGCATAGGTGTATGTATATATTTATCAATATATGAATGAGTTTTAATCGAGTCGACTTAACGAGTCGACTCGAGCATAAACGAGTGAGCCTAAACGAGCCTTAGCCGAGTCGAGTCGAGTTTTGTTGGGTATGTGTCATTTATGTAACAGCCCGCTAATTCTTATCTCTGTACTTTTTTTCTTCCTTTTCTTTTTCACGCATAGTAGACGGCAAGACAATCCGTTTTGGTTTCTTTCCCGACAGCAGTCACTATCTCTCTCGTCTTTACCCTCATCTGGAATCACGCGTATAGATTATCTTTTCCGTAAATCACGTAATTTGTTCTTCACCGACAACTGTAAAATCATGAACAGTTTTATCCTAAGCGTTGTACCTCGATGGCGTTTTCCCGGATCTTATCCATCGAATTTCAAAGTATTAGATAAGCTTGTTTTTAAAGTAGCACAATTATAATAATTTAGTGAGCTCTGAAAATATTATAATTGTGGATAATTATTTAGATTAAATATTTTAATTGTTTTAAGATATTAAGAGGTTTAATTTTACGTTGAAAATTCTTATTTAAATTTAAGTGTTTTATGCACTTTATTTGAATTTATTATTATGATGAAGATATTTTATAACTTTATAAATTCTATCTAATTCTTTCGTGTATATAAGTGTTTATAATTAATGTACATGAAATAATACTTATATTTTATTATGATGAAATATATTTATATTCTAGTTTATAAAATAATATTCTACCTTAATTCATCTTAGTGTTATTATTTAAAGTGTTTTATTTAAAATAAAACA
>QGSO01001053.1:0-16118 GCA_011037825.1 Carya cathayensis
AAAATACAAAACGGTTCAAAGGTACATAATAAATATTACATGATATAAATATTGTTTCAAACCAAACATAAAGCATGAACTCCAACTCAGATCTCCGGCGGAGCCGCATCCTCGGGCTCAGCCTCCTCCTCCTCCTCGAACACTGCATCAAAATCTACGGTACCAAAAATGGTGCCGCAGGTAAGTAAAATCCAAAACACCACTAGATAAAAACATATTAAACTCAAACAACAAGCATGAATGAATGCCAATGCACAAATCTCCCAAATCATATTTTTCCACACACGCCAAAAACCCATTTGGCTTAAAAACATAACCTTTAAAACCGAGCCTCGCCATTATCCCAGATAATGGCCCAAACCACCATTTTCCCAGAAAATGGATCACAAGATCTCCCCTAGGGATCATCCGCACACTCTGGCTCTGTGCCACACCGCAGGTAACGTCTACGCGTGTGACACCTACACGAGTGATGCCCAGACTCGCGCCTCCACCTTGCGCGTACCTGGCCAGGCCATCCTCTAGTCCCCGCCACTAAAAGGACCACGGAGTCGACACGACAGCGTTACCGTATCGTGCGATCCGGTCGTCGCCCAGCGACAACCCAGGGGATGTCACTCAGTATTAACCACTCCCGAGTGACCAGAGGAGCTCCACCGAGATAATAACCCATCCCGGCTTGGGCTCGTGACACGCACGCACCCAAAAATCCTTTTACGCCAATAAAACATGATTTTCTCAATTTAAATAAAATGCACGTGCATGCATCATGTAAATGCCAATTTCAATGCTCGAAAAATAAAATCAACCATAGCACAACAATTCAAACAACTCCGTCCTCCATCCACCCGACCCCCGAACTCCTCGGACTCAGTCCGGAATCAGCAAACCAACCAAATAATTTATTGAAAGAGTAAAATACATTTAAATCTAAAAGTAGAGTTTGGAAAATACTTACAGCGCTATATAGGATTTTTAGAAGGTTCGGCGCGAAACAAACGGCGATGCGAAAGCAACGTAACAGTACAAATGCACTGTTCCCGTGGGTCGCAAAATACCCACTTTTGACCGGGGACAAACCAAGGCACCAAATTGATAGGGAATGGTCTAGGGATGATTATGAAGCTAGTGGAAGTGAGTTTTGGCCGTGGGTGGCGGCGAAAACGCCTATAGGGGCGGAAAAAGGGCAAATCAGAGTTGAGCTCCGGTGACCGTTTGAGGCCGGGGATGGGTGGGTTAGGTCGGCAAGGAGTAGGGGAAGAAGTGGTGAAGAGGTGGTGGCCGGAGGTGGAGCGACGGCGGCGGATCGAGCCACAAACCGTGCAGCTTTTCGTGCGTTTTCCGGCCAAACGGCCGGCCGGTTGGGGCTGGGAGTTGGAGGGAGTGATCACCGGCCGGAGGGGAGTCGACCGGTAGGGGTGGCGTCGGGCACGACGCCGGCGAACGGCGGGCCTGGGTGGGGGATGGTTTCCGGCGTGGGTGAGGAGAGAGAGAGAAAGAGAGACGCGGGGAGAGAGAGAGAGCCGAACGGGAGAGGAAGAAAAAAGGAAAAAAAAGAAAAAAGAGAAAAAGAAAAAGAAGAGGAAAAGAAAAAAAAAAGAAAAAGATGAAGAAAAATAATGAGGTCCAGTCCTCACGTTGGAAGTCCGAAGACTGAGCAGCCGAAAACGGTATAAAAACATAAAACGATTAAAATAAATTAACACTACATCAAATAAATAAATAAACACCAATAAAATATTTTAAACACATCAATAAGCTAAAATAAAATAAATAACTAGTAAAAACCAATTATTTAAATTTTTTAAAACAAAAAACAAGCCAAAATAAATTAAATCACAATTTAAATTCAACAGCCAATAAAATCTATTTAAAACTCGATAATTTAAAATAAAAGCACTATAAAATATTTAATTAAATTAAAATATTCCTTCAGTGAAAATACACATAAAAGCGGGTCATCACAGGTGCACACAGGAGAGCTCCATTCATGGTGTTCATGACCCCTGCGGGAGGGCGTTGTCATGGCTATGGTCGTAAATTGACCACCTGTGGGTCACCGGTAGTCAGTGTGGTGGTCGGCAGAGGGAAGGGAAGGAGGGGAGAGCATGGAGAGAGGGAGAGAAAGAGGGAAAAAACATGGCACATTGCTAGTGTGTGGAAAGTCTTCATGATCCAGTGTGCCACATTAGTGTGTGCCACAGTACTTGAGTCTTCTGATCTAAGATTCGTATACGTGTTTCTTTATATGAAAAGTCTTCATGCACTTGGAAGGGATCATGCTCTAGTATATGACAAGGGCCATGTACATATGTACTCTAGCACATGAGAAGGGTAATGGACATTAGCTTGATGATGTAACTTTAATTTTTTGGTACTGTTAGAATTAATGGCTACTCTATTTACTTTTATGCTACGAATTAACCGCATACTGTATGCACACACTTTGCTATCACAATACACTAGGGTTGTATGATCTAAGTGGTCGACATCCCAGAGTCATGACTTCTGCCAAAACACAAGTTGGGGTTGAGGGCATCACAATTAGTACATATCGAATGGTTACTATCCATGTTCGAGCATTTATATTATTTTGGAGCAACTTCTTCTGTATCAAGATTAATCAATTGAATGAAATATAATTTGTTCGAACAAAAAATCATTTTCATTCAAACACGCAAATAAATTGTTCGAATTGTAAGTCAATTCTCCTCTAAATTCATTAACTTAGCATTTGGCCGTAACTAATATTTGCTTGAATGGTTATTTCTTTTGTGATCGAGTGGTTTAGTACACGTTCAAACTTCAAATGATAATTTTATTGGAAATAAATTTTTTCGTCCATAAATATCACATTTGAACATAATATTGATAGTTTGAACAATAAATGATTGTAGTTAGCATTTAAGGACAAAATTTAGATTTCATCCCTAAATCTCAATTTTTGGGGTGATTTTATTTTGACCCAAAACCAAATCGTCCCAAAAAGTTTCTTTTTCTTTTTTGGTTGTAGTGTCATGGCTTTCAAATGTGCATTCACAATTCGCAAGTAGGACTATATCAAAACCAAAGTTCTAAGTGGTTCCTCTTTTGGTTTATCCAAGTAAATAGAGAATGCTTTAGAAAAAAAAAGTAAATAGAGAATGGTGGGGATCATTAATCGTCTGGCCCTATATCACTTTTTTTTTTTTTTTCTTTTTGGTCGTAATTGGGTGCTTTAATTTTAAAGTCTATCCATCATTACGCATGTATCCTGCAAGTTTATTAGTGTAAATATGCCGCGAGCCTTTAGAGAAAAAAAAAAAAAAAAAAGGGGACTGCTACTCTGCAGCCCAACAGTCATTGCTAGGAGTGCCTCCTAGGCCATATGTCAATTTTTCCACATTTTAAAATCTTTTTAAATATTTTTAAAAAATAAAAAAATGCATCAATACATTAATAGTCACAAGGTTAATTTCTAACTAGTGTCACAAGGTCAAGTCCTACTCGAATTCTCTTACTGCTGCTGGACAACCTCTGAATGACCTTGTGAACTCTCGTGCAGATGGAAAGAAGGCCACAACGAGAGGATTAAAGTTGAAGCCAATGATTCGATGCCTCATTTCTCTTTCTATTCTTCATGTTTTCTTTTCTTTTATTTTATAGAATTAACATTGATAAAATAATCGATATCAATATTAGTACAATACGAATTCACTTGTACGTACAAGGATCACCACAACAAATATGGCTTTTAGTGATAGATTAGAAATAGTGACAGTTTCCAAACTGTGACTAAAACATATTTTCTGTGACAGCTTGTGAGAACTGTCACTGAATGTTGGGCAAGAATTTTTTAACGTTCGGACGTTTCACTTAATTCGTTTGCACATCACAATAACGTTCGAATGTTATGGATATTTACGTGCGAACGTAAAAATTTTAGCGCAAACGTTCGATTGTTTTATCTAATTACGTGCGAATGTTAAAATTATTAGTGCCAAAGTTCGAACGTTAAAGTTATAAGATTCGAACGTTATATGTTAATTTGCATAAATTAACCATAATATATATTTGTTTAATAGTAAAGTTGAGTAACGTTATATTAAAGAAAATTAAGAGTAGAAATTAAGCTACTATACATACATTAAATATCTGTGTCCATTACATATGTCAAAAATAAAAAATAAAATATGATAAATTTTTACAAATGACATTTAGAACTACTGGTTTACAAAGGATCGAAACTCCCCAGTCAATGTCTCAACTTTATTGTTTAGCACATCTACATGATGTGCAAGATGTGCGACAGCCTGATCTATATGCGCAATCTGTCTATCGATCTGTCGGTCTATATGCGCCTTCATATCTGTCATCACTGCATCAACTCAAACAGGTCGCACATCCCTCGGAGATGCAACTCCCGGTTGCTGACTAGTACTCGCAGACGAGCGAGCAACATCGGCCTCAGACTCGGTCGGGGGAACAAGATCTGGCATAGGACCAGACTGACGCCGAGCTGAGCCTCTCCCTTGTCCAATGCTCCGGTAGTGTGTGGTCATGTCTATGGGGCTCATCTGGTTTAGCATCATCTCCTCCGCCTGGAGTGGCACTCCCCGGGCTAGTAATAAGCGGCTGATGATAACTCCGTACGGGAGATTATCTGTGGTAACGATGCTGGCCTCGTAACGGATCCCCTTAAATATAACGAGGGGCAAGTCAATGGGCTCACCATGTGCCAAGCGAATCAGGAACTGTGCACGAGCCCGACTGAATACGCAGAATCTGGAGTAACTCGGCGATAACATCCGCCGAGAACTGAAACTGTACACTGCGTACAGTGAGAGTATGGGATGATCCATCGTTAGGCATGGTGGCCATCCCAATCTAAAACTCTTGAACCATTGAGGGGTAAATCTTTCCCCTTAATGTGCATATTGGGCCCCAACCTCTGGTGACGAAGACGTCTCTCAGCGTCTTCCGCTCCTAGCTGAGCTCATCGAACTCATTAATTAGGATTTCTCGTTCCCCCATAACAGTTCATACCCCCAGTCGAGCAATGTCCGGATTGCCTCCATCCCTCCCTCGCTTCCTTGTCATCATATACTGAGCCATATCCATATATGTCATACGTATTATGACATATATGGATTATACAGAAAATTAAAATATCATCATTATAAATTTACATAATTTTGACAGTAAATTTTTTTAATAATTTCACTTTTTCAATATCTAAAATAATAATAATAAGAAGAAACAATATAAAAAATTTTTAATAAAAAAACGTTCAAACGTTAGAGAATGTACATTCGCACGTTACAATTAAAAATTTCACGTCCGAATGTACAAAGATTTGACGTTCGAACATAAGTTGTGAAATTCCAACGTAAACCATTAACATGCGAACGATTAAAGGAAAAACTACATGAAGGAAGTTACGTCCGAATGTAAATTTGCACGTAAATTAGATTTGGATATACGTTCGAATGTATTGGAATAAACATTCGAATGTAAAACAGATCCAAACGTACTCATATACGTTCAAACGTTTTATGTACGTTCAGATATTTTATCAAACGTTTAATTTAAAAGTTCGATTAAAGGGTACGAATTAGTTCATTACGTCCAAACGTATGATCTAAACGTTTGGTAGTAATGAATTTGAACCGTCATACGTTCGGACGTTCTTCGTAGCCAAAGAAGACCGACAGTTTACGTTAGAACGTTTTATGCAACGTACTCTTAAAACGTTGGATAAAAACGTTCGCACATCAGAATTTACGTTCGCACGTTACAATTTAACATGCGAACGTAAGGAATACACAAGGTCATACGTTCAGACGTTTGGTTGTGACGTCCAAACGTTACGAATCAGAATGGCTGAGTTGACTCAACCATTACCGAAAGCTTCGAAACACATCTTTCGAAGCCAAAAACAACAATAAAAAGCATCTATTAGTGGTGAGGAATGTTTCTATTGTCCTATTTTATCAATTTACAGTGAATGGTGGCCGGAAATGCAACATTTATAACTGGCCTACGGTGGGTTTCAAAAATTTGAAACCCACCGATTAAAATGGAAATAAATAGAAGAGGGGAGGGCACATTACCTTTTAGTGACGGTTGCGGTGGCGTTTGATGGCAGCTGCGGTGGTGTGTGTGGCGAAGAGGAAGAGAGAGAGAGAGTTTTAGTGCGAGAAATGGCCTGGAAACTGTCGGGCTTGGCTTTATATACAGTTAACATTCGAACGTTGTTTAATGAACGTTTGAACATTTTATCGACNTCATTATGCATCAAATTGCAAAGTTAAAAAAGAAATTAACGAATTAGATATATCTGAAGAATTAAAAGAAAAATTATTAAATATTTTTATACAATCAAGTGAGGAAGATGAAATGTCTACAGAAGAAGATGAAATTTATCAATTAAAAGAATCAAGTTTTTCAGAACAATCTTCAGATAACGAATCAGAAGAAAATGAGATTCATGTTTGTAATTGTCTAGATAAGAATAATTGTATCTGTAACAAAACTATTAATGTATTATCATCACATGAAAATATTATATTAGAATTAATAGATAAAATTAATAATCCACAAGAAAGGAGAGAATACTTAGAAAAATTAAAAGATACTTTTACAGATTCTAAACCTATTGAACCTAATTCAAACCCCTCAACATATGATTTTTTAGAAATAGTAAATAGATTTCAAACAGATAAACAAAATGTTACTTTAAAAGACTTACAACAAGAAATTAATGAAATAAAGAAAGAAATTAGAAATCTAAAAGCTTCCAATACTAAACTTGAAGTTTCCAATGAACAATTATTACAAGAAATAATATTATTAAAAATAGATAAAAATAATGACACCCTAAAAAGGAACAAGGAGAAAGCTCAACAAAAATTACTAAAGAAGAATCAGAAAATTTTATAAATATACTTAATAAAATGAATTTTCAAAAATGGTATACTGAATTAACTATTTCTATTAATGAAGAATTTTCCTTTTCTGCAATTGCTTTATTAGATACAGGTGCAGATTTAAACTGCATACAAGAAGGAATAATACCCTCTAAATATTTTGAAAAAACAAAAGAGACATTATCTCAAGCTAATGGAGCAAAATTAAACATAAATTATAAATTATCAAATGCACATATATGTAATAGTGGAATTTGTTTTAAAACAACATTTATTCTAGTAAAAAATATTAACACCAAAGTAATATTAGGAAACCCATTTCTTGCCTTACTTTATCCTTTTTCCGTAACAGAAGAAGGAATTTCCACTAATGTATTAGGAAAAGAAATTCAATTTAGATTTTTATTTCCTCCAGTCTCTAGAGAAATTAATTCCTTAAAAGAAGCCTCATTAACCAAAGAAATTAATTTTCTAACAAAAGTTAAGATTAAAAGGAAAGAAAAACAAATAAATTTCTTAAAACAGGAATTAAAATATAAAAGAATTGAAGAACAATTAAAAGATCCCTTATTAATTCAAAAAATTAATAATTTTAAAAATAAAATTGAAAAAGAAGTATGTTCTAATTTACCTAATGCTTTTTGGAGTAGAAAACAACATATAGTTGAATTACCCTATGAAAAAGAATTTTCTGAAAAGAATATTCCTACTAAAGCTAGACCTATTCAAATGAATAAGGAATTATTAGAATTTTGTAAACAAGAGATTAATGATTTATTATCTAAAGGACTCATTAGAAAAAGTAAATCACCATGGAGTTGTGCTGCTTTTTATGTACAAAAGCAAGCAGAATTAGAAAGAGGTGTTCCCAGATTAGTTATAAATTACAAACCATTAAATAAAGTTTTACAATGGATTAGGTATCCTATTCCTAATAAGAAAGATTTATTATCACGACTTTATGATGCCACTATATTTTCAAAATTTGATATGAAAAGTGGATTTTGGCAAATCCAGATTGCAGAAAAAGATAGGTATAAAACTGCATTTACAGTCCCATTTGGACATTATGAATGGAATGTTATGCCTTTTGGATTAAAAAATGCTCCTAGTGAATTTCAAAATATTATGAATGAATTATTTACTCCTTTCACTCATTTTTCTATAGTTTATATAGATGATGTATTAATATTCTCTTCATCAATTGAACAACATTGGAAACATTTAAATACTTTTGTCCAGATAATTAAACAAAACGGATTAGTAGTCTCATCATCCAAAGTTAAATTATTCCAAGACAAAATTAGATTCCTTGGACATGATATTTATCAAGGAACCATTACTTCAATCAGTAGGGCTATAGAATTTGCTAATAAATTTCCTGATGAAATAAAAGATAAGCAACAATTACAAAGATTTTTAGGAAGTCTAAATTATGTTGCTGACTTTTATCAAGCATTAAGACCATTATGTAAGCCATTATTTAAAAGATTAAAAAAGAATCCACCTCCATGGACAGAAGAACATACAAATATCGTAAAACAAATAAAAGCTCATGTTAAAAAATTACCATGTTTAGGATTACCATCTCCTAGTGCTTTTAAAATTGTTGAAATAGACGCCTCCGATCTTGGTTATGGAGGAATTTTGAAACAAAAATTATCAAGTGAAAAAGAACAGATTATTAGATTCCATTCTGGATGCTGGAATCCTGCTCAAAAGAATTACAGTACTATTAAAAAAGAAATTTTAGCTATTGTATTATGCATTTCTAAATTTCAAGATGATCTTTTAAACCAAAAGTTTTTACTTAGAATTGATTGTAAATCAGCCAAGGAAGTTTTAATTAAAGATGTTAAAAACTTGGCTGCCAAACAAATATTTGCAAGATGGCAAGCTATTTTAATTATTTTTTATTTTGATATTGAGCATATTAAAGGAGATTCTAATTCTCTTCCTGATTTTCTATCCCGAGAATTCTTACAGGGAAAATCATGTCTTCCTCAAAGTCCAGAGTAAAATCCAAATCATCCTATACCAAACCACCTTCTCCTCCTTACTCTTCACCCTGTCCTTCTGTTACACCAAAACCCTATATAGTATTAGGGACATTACCACAAAACATTAGGCCAACCTATAATCCATTTTCTCCATTATCCTCTTCCAAATTACCTACATATTCAAAAGTTGTTTCTTCTTCTTCCTCTGGCTCTAGTCCTTCCCAAATTATCAATCCTCCACTATTATCTCAACCATCTACCACACCGATTATCTTTAAATCCCATTGGCATCCTGTCTTTCCAATTGAATCAGAATTACAACATCTTTCTGAACCACAAAAATTGCTCGACGCTTTTTTATTACCAGATTGGCATTATGTTCCCCAAAATATTACTAAGACCCAGAATTTCTATGAATTTATTTTGGTGGACACAGATTCCATTATTATTTCTGAAATTCCTTGTTCTCTACAATCTCAACCATCTCCACCTACAACTCCGATTATTGCATTCCACAAAGTTACTATTAAGCAGGTTCTTACCCTTGAACAATGGGGAAAAAGCCCATATTTGACAAGATTTTCTCAGCCATATGATCCTCCTTACTACGATTATTATGATTACCAGCAAGCATGGAACAAGACATTTTTAAGACAAAACAAAAATTTGCGCCATTCTTGGTTTCTCCATTTTGACAAATTACAGGAAATTAAAACCCTGCCACGATGGTTCTTATTATGGTGGGATCAGTTTGGACCAGAATCCCTTATGCTCCCTCCACCTCTTCAGGAGAGTCTTCAGGCTTTCACATTACAAAATGAATATCCACCTTCACTATCACACTGTCCACCACTTCTCCTTTTCTTTCTTAAAACTAAATTAAATTGGATTATGAAGTGGGAATATATCATTAAACCTCATCCTTCTCTTAAAAACATTATGTTCTTAGCCCGTCAAGTTTCTGTGAAATGGTGGGAAAAGTACAATTATGATCATATTGTAAAAATGTTCTCAAAGATTACCAAGGCTCCTGAAGTTCTAGTCCAGAAAAGCAGGTTTCAAGCTCAATTAGCAACGATTACCAATAAAAAGGATTTGAAAAAATTAGCTGAGGCAATGTCACAAGTCTCAGACAGTGATGAAGAAGAAGACCATCAAGTCAGATCATCTTCAGCACAGTAGACGACATCATCACCATTACAGCAGGCCTCTCCTTCTCAACAGGCTTCTCATTCGCATGAAAATTCTCCATATTATCCCTCACATTGGATGGATTCTCAAGATCCGTTTGAATTGGAACTAGTAAATTATGACCCTCAGATTATGTAATTATTGTCTTTTGTCCACTGTTCAAGATGCCCGTCAGTTAAAATCGTCCAGCTGTCTTTTTACTGTGTAGCCGCCCATGTTTATTAAATGTAGCCGCCTATTTACTGTGTATGAGTCAGTAGTGTCATTGTACGAGTCAGGAATATTATTGTAAGTTACTTTTTCTTTGCCTATAAATAGGCAAGATGTTTGTAAGGAAAGGCATTCAGAAACTCTCATCTGAAGCCATTCCCAGTCTTTCTCTCTCGTCACTCTAAAAACCTCTCTCTTGTAAACTTCTTTCATGTCTCCTGCCTTCCAATCCTTTGAAAGTTAATCTCCTTGTAAGTACTATGTTTTCAATAAAGTTAATTTCATCATATATTGTTGTTTCTGTTTACTCATGCATTAAGGACGGTTGCACCGCCTGCTCTTATTTTCCGCACTTCATGCATCTGTTTATTAATATTCCTATTATATATTAATTATCATTTTAATATATATATTATATTATATATATCCTGGTATACGTAGTTGGTATCAGAGCCAACGGTTATTGTATATATATTGCTATTGTTATTACTTTATTGTTATTTTATTATATTCTGTTTATTTTATTCTGTTTATGTTTAATTTCATGATGAATTATTACGCACATAATATTGGTTTTCCTGATCGTTATGAATTAAACTGTTTAGAATATAACTTGAGACTTGAATTAAATCAATTAAAAGAAAGGATAAAATCTCTTAAAGAGAAACAATTATTAATGAGATTAGATTATTGTTCAATGATAGAAAGATATCACGTATATAGAAGTAGACAGGCTGCAATAGAAGAATTAGAAGATCATTGTAATTTCTTGATATCAGAAATTAAAAGTGTAAGAAATCATTTAAGTGTTCTTGCTTTATAAAAAAAAAAAAAAGAGTAAAAATTCACTGATACAGATTTTTATCAACGACAACCTACATAAAAGAAAATAAAGTATATTGAGAATCTTGTGTTGGTAAGCCATGAAAATCCGTTGGTCAGCCCGCTTATGCCAAGGAGGCTTTAAGGGTGGTCCCGGTGGTGTTCCCTCAAGGTCTTGATCTACTTATTTCTCTTTTATATAGGAAATCTTTGTATAAAATTCTGTCTCAATGAATTCTTTATTCAAACCAGAAACATCTAATATAGAAGTACCTTTAGAAACTGAAAATATAAACCAAGTAGATTATAGCATAACAGAGTTAGAAAGAAATTTACAAGATTGGACAATTCCTAATGTTTCCAGGAATCTAATATATAAACAATCAACTTTTTCAAAATTATCATTCCTTACAAATTATACGATTAAAACAGTAGAAAAAACTATTAGCCTATATAATGACTATGAATCATTACAATTATTAACGAAAGAAGCCATTAAACACCATAAGGAACAGAAATATTCATTTATACATATAGGATTAGTACAAGTGGCTGTAAAATCACTCACTAGAAATGGATTAAATGCTTCGGTATTACTCTGTTTAAGAGATGGAAGACATTATAATTTTCATGATTCATTACTTGGAATGGTTGAATCTAGCCTATTCCAAGGTCCAGTATATTTTAATTGTTATCCTAATTACTCACTTTCATTATATGATACTAATATTACATGCCTTAACATTAAATATTAAAACAAATGGTTATAATATGATGAAAGGATCACAACCTTTAACTGTAGTATACAGGATCCATTATAAATTAATGAAAACAACATTAGAGCCACAAGCTCTTATTACTAGCCCAAAGGGCTATACATTATTATTACAATCTAGTACACCAAATTCTAGTATACAAATTTCTAAACAGATTCATTGGAATCAGATTACTCTCCCTAATGAATGGAAATTAGAAAATATTATTCCATCACCAAAAGTAGAAAATGATTCTGTAAATGATTTAGAATATTGTTGCGCCTAAACCTTAACTCAAATTAATGAACCAAAAATTTAGTGCAGTTTTACCTGCAAGTATACAGGTGTTGTAGTACCTTACAGGGTCGAATCCACAGGGATTTACTAATGTGAAAATTTCTTTCAAACAAATTAAAATAAAATATTAAAAGAGATGCGCGATTGAAAATAAAATGAGGTTATTAAAATTATGATTTTTGAATTAACAAAATAAAACTAAAATGATAAGCTGTATTGATGTGGAAAAAAGACTAAGGTCTCGAGGATCCGTTTAATAATTTAAAATATTATTTTCGATCGAATTACTTCAATTAAACTAGAATAATGATTCCGTTTAATTGGAAGATTTAGCATTTAAGCTCAAGAAAATAATTACTAATGATTGAGCATGAACGATCGATGATTAAAATACTTTACAAAACTCTTTGACTATCACAGGGATTTTCAAGCATTCACTGTATTCGGAAATCACAATAATCAAGAAAAATTTATAGATAACCAAAATATCCAATAATAAAATTATTCAATCGATCAAACTCGCAAAATAAATTTATCGTCGATCCGAAAACAATTTCCAAATCATTAAACTTCACCTCTAACCTTAGTATTCAAATTTAGCCAACTATGTTATCACAAGTGCTATAAAAATTAAACAAACATTCACCATGATAAAATAAAATAAAACACAAGTTAAAATGAAAACAACTTAAATCTTAAAAAATAAAAATAAAAAGAAACTCCCTTAAAACCGGTCCGTGTCTGTCTCTCAAGCCCAGCGTCCTACTTCACGTCAACACCACCAGCTCCCTCCTCAACCAACCAAATAAATCCCAAGCGACTCTCCAGAAATGAGCATAACAGAAAGCATGAGAAAAATATATCTATATATATAAGGAACCAGCCGAAAGAAATGGAGTTCTGCGTCCGCTCAAAACTAATAAAGAAAGAACAAAAGTAAACTCAAAGAGAAAGAAAACTAGAGAAACTCCCAGTCCGTTTCGTGAAGCTGTTTGCTCCAAACTCACGTCCTTCTACTCTCTCCAACGCTCAGTCCGTGCAACGTAGCTCCCAAACGTTGAAGTGCAGCATCTAACCTCCCGAAAGCAAGCCAGCTCACGTCTCTGTCCAAGAACCTGTTGTTTCTCTTAGCTCCGTTTCAACTTCACTCTCCAAAGACCAGGCCTCACATCTCTCTCACTTTCAGTCCGTTAAAAACCAGAGGAAAAATTTGCAGAAACCCGTAAGCTTCCTCTCTTTCCACGTCCAGACCTCTCTTTACGTAAAACTCTTCTCCTCCAGCCCAGTTTCTGTCCGTCCAAGAGCCCCTGAACCGAACCGAACGTCAGCTCTACCTGAACCGAACGTCCAGCACCACCCTTACGTAAAAAAAACTCTCCCTTCTCTCTTCCAGTTCGTCCCAACTCCCTCCGTAAAACCAGCCTCCTCTGCCACTGCAGGCCCAGACGAAATGTCGGACGAGAGCCTCCGCAGCTCCACAAGCTTCCCCTGAACGTAAACTCCCCACTTCCTTCCGTGTGAACGTCCAGCTTTCTTTTGTGAAGCCTCTTTTTTTTTTTTCCAGCTCCTCTTCTTTTGCCGTAAACATTGACTCCCCCCCGTTCCACGTTCACCCCCCATGTGCTGAGTGATTTGTTTGTTCTGCATTTTCCGTGTACTGCATGTACCGTGGGCTCCAGCATGTGTGATGTGGGTTGCTTCTCTTTATTTTCTGCATTGATGTGCAACTTTCTGCATGTGCATGTATAAGCTGTCCGAATGAGACTTGCATGTGTGAGAGTTGCCGTGATATACTTTGCTTTTGCATGTGAATATTTTCTCTGCATGTGTAGCTTGACTTTTCTTTGTTCTCTGCATCCGTGAATGATGCTTGCATGTGCTGGTTTGCCGTGATTTGCATTGGGGTGCCATGATTTCAGCTTGAGGTGAAGGTGCTGTCCATGGTCCAATTTTTCTGCTGTCCGAGTGTATTTCTGTGTGCTTAATGTGATGCTTTCGGTGCTGCTTACTCCTTTCTTCGAGGAAGGTATCCATCAGATTCCATAGATCAATTAGCTGAGTTGCTAACTGTTGGAGCTTGTGCAGCCTCTGCTGCTTATCTTCTTTGAATTTTTATTTAAACTGAAAATAAAGAGATAAAATTAACACTTGAAATAAATTAAAAAGAAAATAGATTATAAAAAAAATATTATATATGTGAGGAAATATTGTCCAATTAAAGTATAATTATAAAATTAAGCATAAACATGATATTAATCAATTAAAAATCACAACTCAAATTTATGCTTATTAACTATTTTTCCATCTAAAACCAATAATAATGTCACGAAGCAGTTGAAATACATTGGTTTTAAATAGCTAAAATATGCAATTTTACAGCTCAAACACACCCCCCAACTAGCTTTTTGCTAATCCTTGAGCAAAATAGTGAAAATTAATTGAGATGAACATTGCATAAAGCTCGAAATTCAAACAAAAACAATCAAGCATAATTCTGAATTCTCACAAAAAAATTGATTCGTGACTATTCAACACCAGGAGATTGTATCCACAAAGAAATCTCAACAATTGTTCACATAGAATTGGGGCAAATATCTTAGAACTGGATATGTGTGTGTGGCTAAACCTCTGTGTGTTCCTCATTAATAAGCATGATTTATCAAAGGATTTTTCAACCTTAAGATTAATCATTATTGATTCTAACTACCTCAAAGCCTAAGGGACTAGCAGTTTTCACGCCAGCTCTGTTTTTAAAGGTTGAACACTCAACCCCCAAAGTCTTGGGTAACTGTTTCTAGCCCTTTTTACTTAGGAAAGTTCACTAAGCCGCCTTTATTTCTTCTTCGTTTTTTTTTTTTTTTTTTCACACATTTTTTTTTTCTTTTCTTTTTGGCATGGCTCGGTAGTCCTGCAGTTTACTTCTCTATTTTAAATCAATGAATCATTAGTGAGGAACACTACAGTGTAAGTATGTGCAAAATGTTCTTTCAAAACTTGCCCTTCATTCTATATAAATCAACTAATTCTCATTTCTGTAAATATCGCTCCCGGTGTTTCAAGTCACTCTTCAACAAAATTGTGATGCATCATAAAGTCATGCTCTATGCTTAGGGTTGAAAATAAATCTTCACAAAATAATTCCGCTCAACTACTCCACCAAGATACTCAAATTTCACAAAAATGCCAGAAGTGTGTGTTAATCATTTATGTTTCAATACACCTCACAACAATTATTTTTTTTATTTTTTATTTTTTTTTTTTTTTTCGGTGGATCCGTCCGTGACCAGACAAGTGTGGCTAGAGATTTGAAAATAAACGCCTGATGTTGTTGACAAACGAGATTGAAGGCTCCGGACTTGTTCTTCATGCTCTCTCTATAAAATCAGTCTCAGAGTTCATTCAATCCGCATCAAGTTTTCTTCTTATCTCTATCACTCATCTGCATTCCTTCACATTCTCGCCTTAAGTTCTCAATCCCTTTCTCAATGGCTCATTCTTCTACATCTCAACCTCCTGTCCTTTCTGCAGCTGCCATCAGTGCCATGTTGCAGCAAGAAAGTAACAGCATGGCTAATAAGTCAGACTCTGATGCTATCTATGATTTGGTGAGTCTCGGAACTCGCTACTCATCCTCTATCGTTGCTTTTTCCCAGCGGGTTCAAGCCAAAAACCATGAGGTTGAAAGGCTAAAAGAACAAGTTGCTGTACTTCAACGCATTGTTCAAGAGTCTCACACAAGGGAAGGAATTTACGGCAGCAGAATAAACAGTTGAAATCTCTATTGAGTTCTTCATTCCGCTTGCCAGCTCCTATGAATAGGGCTGACATGATTTTGTATGAAGAGAATGAACGTCTCCAGGCTGAGGCTAAGAACCTCAAGTTTATGTAAAAGCATTTTTAAATAAAAATCTATCTATTTTTGTTTTTTTTTTTTT
>QGSO01001054.1:1325-29614 GCA_011037825.1 Carya cathayensis
TGTGTAACTTGAACACCTTATAAAAATTAGGCATAGCAAGGATATGTGTGGTTATCATGGTCTTATTTAAAGCTTCGAACGTCATCTCCGCCTCTTCACTCCAATCAAAATTATTCTTCTTGAGCATGTTGGTGAGTGGTCTTGCCATGGAAGCATAATCCTTGATGAACTTTCTATAGTAACCATTGAGCCCTGGAAAGCCCCTCAATTCGGTGATAGTCTTTGGTTTGGGCCAAGCCAACATAGCTTTAACCTTCATTGTATCTACCTTGACCCCCTCATGTGAAATCAAATGCCCCAAACACTCAAGTTCCTTTTGGCTGAATGTACACTTGGACAACTTAATATAGAAAGAATTGTCAAGTAGCACCCCTAAAACAACCTCCAAGTGTTTCAAATGATCCTCCCAGGTCTTCAAATAAACAAGAATATCATCGAAGAACACCAATACATACCTCCTCAAGTACAGCTTAAAGATTTGGTTCATGCATGCTTGAAATGTTGAAGAAGCATTGCATAGACCAAACGGCATCACCAAGTACTTGAAGTGGCCATTGTGAGTTTGAAAAGCCATCTTGTGAATGTCTCATTCATGCACCCTTATTTGATGGTACCCGGCCCTTAGGTCAAGTTTGGAGAAGAACGTCGAACCTCCAAGCTCATCCAGCAAGTTATCAATGGTCGGATTGAAAATCTATCTTTGATCCTCATTCAAGGCTCGGTAGTCAGTGCAAAACCTCCAAGTGCCATCCTTCTTCTTTACCAAGAGACCAAGAGAATGAGACTTGAGAATGGGCTATTGCTTGGCCGAATGAGCCCATTAGCCAACATCTTATTGACTTGCTTTTCAATCTCGGTTTTTTGGTAGTAGGCATACCAATAGAGAGTCATATTAACTGATTTAGCTTCCTCCTTCAATGGAATACAGTGGTCAAATTTCCCTAAGGGCAGAAGTGTCTTTGGATCCTTCATTACCTTGGAAAATATCCCCAACAAACCCTTAAGTCACTAGGTACCTCAGCCCCCTAACTCCACCTCTTTGCCCCACCTTCCACTCTATGCTCCTCACCCAAATCCCTTGGTTGTAAAGCCAAAATGATGGCAAAACATCACCCCCCTCGTCTCAAGATCTTCTTCATCTCATTAGGCCCCATGAGCGTACATCCTCCTCTTCTATTCATTCTTATTATCACCCATTTCCCCCCATCATAAACTCCATAGTCATTTTTCTATAGTCCGAGACTCTATTCCCTAGCTCCTCTAACCATTGTACACCCAACACAATGTCCAACCCAACAATAGGCAAAGAGTATAAATCCACCACAATCTCAAGGCCTTTCATTTTCAAACATACTTTCTTGTACGCTTCTCTACACGTCAACTTCTCCTTGCTAGCTAGTTACCTTGACCTCAAATGAAGTGATAAAAGTCATAGGCAATCCCAAACTCTCAACTACTTTAGAGTTGATAAATTTTAAGGATGAACATTATCAACAAGAATTGTTACCTCCATCTTACTACTGTGAGTTTGTGTTCTCATTGTTCTAGGCCCCGTGATACTAGCCAATGCATGGATAGAAATGTGAGGATCTCGTCCCCCCTCCCCTGGCATCTCCTTGGTCTTCCTCTTCTTGTCCTTGCTCTTCCTCCTCTAAGTCTCCCTCCTTCTCTGACTCCATCTCAATAAGAAAAATTTACTTCACCTTGCATTTGTGGCCAGTGTGAACCTCTCATTGCAATTGAAACAAAGCCCCTTCTCTCTTCTCATTTCATCTCTTCCAATGATAGCCTCTTCACGCTTATGGTTAGTGGCTTGACTCTATTCGATCCACCCACCTCCACTAGGGCCTCTTGGTGAAAAGTTCTTACTAAAAGTTTTGTTTGCACCAAACTTGGAAACCATTGGAGGTGGTTTCCTTACCTCAAAGCAGCTATTCTTCCTCAAATATTAGAGTTGATCTTCCTTAATCCGTGCAACCTCCAAGACTTGCATCAAGATCTTCGACTTCTTAAGCTTTACCTGCACTGCCAATTCATTCTTCAAGCCTCCCACAAAAGACCTAATGAGGGCTTTCTCCGACCACCCATGTACCCATGTAGACAAGTATTTGAAGTCCTTTTGATAATTCCTTAAAGATCCATTTTGCTTGATCTTTTGAGAGAATTTCATGGTAGTCCATATACTTAGTTGGTCCGAACCTCCCCAAAAGCTCCTTGACAAATTGCCCCTATCTCAACTCCCTCCTTTGAGCTCTATAAGTCTTCCTCATCCATTACCACCATTGGTTAGCCTCCCCCTCAAGAAAGTAGGACGCATAGGATACCTTAGCATGGCCTTCTATGTGACTATGCTCAAAGTATTGCTTGGCTCTACTTACCCAAGTGCTCGGGTCATCACTATTAAACTTGAAAAAGTCCATCTTTAGTTTGGTGGCTTCCCCCCTTAGCCCTTTATTACGAGCACCTCTTCTCTCAGTTCGGTTTTCTTCTTCCCTTTCACTCACCTCGGTTGATCCTTCATCGAGGCTTGAGGAATTTTTATTAGATTAACCCGAATCCTCCACCCTCTCATGGTGTTGGCTTCTTCTAGACCCAACAGAACCCTCAGGACTATGGTGTCCCTCAGCCCTTCTTCTATGGCGTCTTCCATCTCCATTCTCGAGTATCCTCTTTTGGTCCACCAGTTGGTGGAGCACTTTCTCTATCATTCCAAACCGTTCATTGTTGGCAGTTTGTTGTGCCTCTAAAGTTGCTTCAAGGTTCTCAATCTGCTTCTTATGCGTCAGTTGTCGCCTCTCAACAAAAGCACCAATGATGGAAGCCTCGTAGGTATTTACGGTCGTGTTGAATGGATGAATCAATGGCTACCTCAAGGCAAAACCAAGATCCAAATAATCTCGAATATGAAAATCAAGACTAATTCGGACTAGCACTCAATTCTTGAAAATGAAATCATAAGATTTTCTTTTGTTAAAAGAAAAAAACCATAATAATCCAATATAAAGCTGTAAAATATAAAAACTCCAGGGTTTGGTTAGGCCTCCACCAATTATTCTCTCCAGCAACATTTTTCACGATAACATTCCAAAACAAACCTAGCAAACACCTAAAATTAAGCGCAATTTAGTACCCTAATTAAAAAAATAAATATTCAAACTTCCTAATTTAAAGAATATTCAAATGCCCAACTCCTTTAAATCGCATCAACCCCTAAAATTAAGGGATTTGCCTGCCCACTCGGTCAACATCTAAGTGACAAGAGGTTGGTCTTTCGTGGCCGCGCCTTGCGCGCCCGAGCTTTCCCATCCAAACCATGCAAACAATTCAAAACCGCCTTCCTAGCCTAGCATGCCTAGCCCTCCTAGTGGCATTGAGGATGACCCTTATTGCATCTTCATCTATGAGCTTACTGTGCATGTTTGGTGCACTGTGTCATGGCCAAGGTGGTTGCGGCTTGCGTGGGAACCACCTCAGGGCGAGCAAAAGTTGTCGGCGGGGACATGGGAACTCACGCTAGTGTCGTGAGCTTGTAGTGCACGTTTTGTGCATTGTGCCCTGGCTGGGATGATTGCGACTTGCCTGGCTGACAGCCGCCGTTCATTGGCTGGAGTGGTTAGGAACCACCCTAGGGGGGCAGACATTGTCGACGAGGGAAAGGGAGAGGGAAAAGGGAGGAGGGGAAAAAAAAAGAGAAGAAGTGGCGCACTATTAGTGCCTCACATCAGTGTGTGGAATCCCATTGTAGGATTCATTTGTGTCTCTAGCAGTCCTCAAAGGCTAAAGTATATTTTTTTAAAAATAATAAGAAAAACTCAAGAATAGCATGAAAAAATAAAATTTTCAAGCTGAACTCTCCTTATTGTTAAAAAAAATAAAAATAAAAATAAAAAAGTAGGCGTGAATGCTGCCGGATTTAGCTCTAAAATTGTATTTAATATTATCCCTCTATAAATTTATATAGATTTATGTTGTACGGATTGTAAATTTTATTTTTTTATATAATATATTTGAAGTCTGGTATATAATCAAATCAATTTATAATTTACGTTTTTAAGGAGTACCTTTCTATTTGGGTACAAAGTATGCGAATAGTTTATCTAAACTCTAATGTATTTTAGCCAAATAAAACTTGTATTATCTATTTTAGCTAGTTTTATACATCAGTTTATCTATTCTTTTTAAGACTATTCATTCATATGTAAAGGGATATTAATAAAATTGTATATGTCTTTTAAATTTTTTTAACAATTAAGGATATTAAAAAACTACTTATAAAAAAATAATAAAAAAATAAAATTTCCAAATATATTATAAAATAATAAACATGTAATAAGAAATAATAAACTTATCATTATTCTATAACCGCACATATTTTTCAGTGGCTGAGCATCGACACAACTTTCTAGGAGGCTCTTTGGCCATTCCTTGCAAATGCAAAACCAAAATTATTGGGATTTTTTTCCTTCAAATTATTGGGATTTGTTTTAAAAACAGTAACAATAACTCCATTATTGATTTCATTACGAATGATTTTGATTGGAAGTAATGGTAACAAGTAGGTTCGCAGTGGCTGCAGGAAAAAGTCTAAAAGCAGACATTTTTTCATATTTTTTGTGCACAAAAAATGACCTAGCATGCCGCTGTAAAAAATGAAACGCTGTGTTTCATAGCATTCTGAAGGAAATTAGATTGTTGGGTATGAGAGGAAATTAGATTCTCCTTCTGCAATTCTGCAATAGCATCCCTTCTAATCTCTTCTCCAATCTTTGAACTCTAGCCAAAACTCCAAGTTTATCTTATGTAGCCAGCCACAATGCCTTCTCCATTCGCCCGTTGCAAAGAGCCCGCACCTTCTCTTTTCTTCTCCAATCTTCAACGCTTTTGTCTTGACGACCTGATCCCATTCCTCCTCAGAAAAGTCCAACGGAGATCTCACATTACCTAAGGTTCGTAGCGTAATATTTAAGGACATCGATCAAACAAGTAAAAGAAAAAGAGATAGATCCATATCAAAGTATACGAATCTGTCTACAGGCTCTAAGAATTAAAATATAGAGGAAGAAGTAGCTATGTAGCCATATACTCGCAAAGAAGTATCGGGAAATTCGGATAAGACTCAGTAGGCTAATATCAAAGGTGGAATTTGAGTTCCAGCCTAAAATTTAATTATTTATTTTTATTATTAAGAAATCAAGGTAGAAGAGGTTTTAACTTTAAAGGTTTATTGGCTTCGGTCAGTAAAAATTCAAAATTTTCTCTCATTTTCCTTCATTTTCTCAACAATTAAAATGAAAGCAAATAGGAAAGAAAGAAGAAGAGTAAATTGCCTCTAACTCTTGCATTATTGATCAAGGTGTCGATATGTCCGAACTCATCCCAAGCCTTGTACGGATGCTTTGATGGTGGGAGCATCGGCACAAACGTCTAGCTTTATAGCCACAGCTCGGAAACCCTAGGAGTTGGATGCTGAAGAAGAAGGGAGGTGATTGATTTGGTGGTAGAGGGAGTTGAGGCGGTCGACCTTACGAGTGGCATCCACGATCTTGTAGCCAGCATTGGCGAGGTCAAGACAAAATTCACAAGCAAGTTCGGAGGCTCCCCCATCACCATTACCACTTTTCCCTCCAGGTCCTACCTCCATGGCTCATGCAGATACTCCTAGCCTTACTTCGCCATTTCCCTTCTATGTTTAGGGAATTCACACTAATACAGCTATTGACGTCGTGTTTTGTATACTTTTTAACCGGGCCCACAGCAACTCTGGTCGTCGATTTTAGGTCAGCAAACACTGAGAAAACACCGAGAGATGGTAACCATGGTAGTGGGCGGAAGAGTCTCCGATGCCAAAGTCAATTACATGCTTTTATAGTGAATGAATCTAACCCTTGCTCTGGTGCCTGATAATCGTTTTTATACCAGGGTTTGGGGGCCAGAGGCCCATGTCCTGTGGCTGGGGGGTTGCATGCCCTCGTAGTTTCCTCAGCCATGTCCATTTAATGTGGCATGGCCCTTTAGGAGAAATATTTAATGCGGCGTGGCCTCTGTCCCGTCTATTTGTTAAATTCTAACAATTAGCTTCAACACACGGGTGATTTTGGTTAACATAGAGTTAAAAAAAAAAAATTTGACGGTGGGAGAATGCCATGTTAGGGGTGTGAACAATTTCTTGAGCAAAAATGATTGTCTATAATGAAATTGATGTTGTAGAGTTTCCATAATATCTCCTCAAGCAAATATTCTACAAGACATTGAAATCTTTGCTTGAATATTTACACTAATGTTTTTAAAAGAGAGATATTTTTTTTTAAAATATCTTATAAAAGGAACACCATTTTGTAAAAATATTCTTATTTTATAACATGTATTGCGAAATGTGTTGTGTAGGTTTCATTACTTAGCAATGTTCAAATCCAACTATCTAGGTGGTGGGCTAATTAAGTGAATTAATGTATCCAAAAAATACTTAAGGGACTAAAGTAGAAGAGAGAAGCATAATTAAAGTGAGCTTTGTAATATATATGGTTCACTATTTGAATTTTTGAACATAGCATCAAATGCTCAATAAATATTTTAAAACTTATTTCATATGACAATCTCTCATATTAAAAGCCCTAAAGTTAGGCTAATAACTTAAGAGATGTTGTCCAAACACACTAATGTCCAGTGTTATAAGGAAATGGGTAAATCAAGGAAGATTTAAGACACATCTATCACCCTTCACTTATATACATAAAGCTACCAGCAACTCCAAAGTTCACTTGCTCCATGACTCAACAAAGAAATGCAACCATAATAGGTGAAGCACTATCTGCTCTCCTTGCAGCCTTGAAAGCAAAGAAGCTCAACCTAGTATTGTGAAAATGATGATAGAGAAAGTTAAAGCAAGCAAATAAGCAATAACATGACACAAAATTAACATGGTTCGGCAACGTATTTACATCCACAAAGATACAGATGATTTTATTATGTTAAAGAATAACAAGATACAATTTCGAGCAAAATTCACCATCCAAACCAGTTATACTATTCATTAAGTATATATTTATAGTATTACACAACGGAGCCTAAATTTTGACTTTTTTGCATTATTCACTCAAGTGGAATGTCGAGTGAATCTTGAACGAACTTCCTATATGATCTTTGCTCAAGTGACCTGTCATGTGAATTTCGAGCAAACTCTCTGTTTGGCACTACCTAAGTCAAAACAGTGGCAAAATATCAGCCCAATCCTTATTAAAACTCCACCAAAAAATCGTGACAAAATAATGGTGGGTCAGCTCATCAAATTAGGTCATCACAATAACAAACCAAGATCCACAAGCCCAACAACTAGAACGGATCACATGCATGGGAAAGAAACTCAGAAATAGTCTACAAAGTTCTCAATCACATTAACGCCGGTGTATCACGACCTAGTACAGAGTACACTCACGTGAACTCTCTTCCATTCACACTACAAAACCCATCACTGCGATACACGTCTCACGGTGCATCGCTACGCGACACGGAGTACACGCTACGCGTACTTCCTTCGCTACAACTCTCATCAACACGATGCACATCACACGATGCATCGCCATACAACACGGAGTACACTACATGCGTACTCCCTTCCTTCTACGACACACATCACTACAGTGCACGTCGCGCGGCGCGTCGCTGCATTACACAGAATACGCTACACGCGTATTCTCTTCACACAACCAGCCGTATCACATCTACGGCATCCATCTCACGCCTATACTTCACAGCACAGTCCACAAAATACACAATCAAACGCAACACTTCACAACCACACTTCGCTTCACAACTACGCACAATCCACAAATTCCACAAACCAACCAACTAACTATTTTAAACGTAAAATAACTAGAGATAGAAGGTTATACCATCGACGGGATAACCCGTGCGTCGCTCGTTGTTCGTCACGAACATGCGTCGGAGGAACATACGTGGCGGCGTACGGTGGCTGTCCACCACATAAAGTGGTAGTTTGGGCTTGAGAAAGGCTAGGCGTGGTCTTGGAAGACTCATGATTTTACAGCTGTCGGTGAAGAACAAATTACGTGATTTACGGAAAAGATAATCTATACGCGTGATTCCAGATGAGGGTAAAGACGAGAGAGATGTGATTGCTGTCGGGAAATAATCCAAAACTGATAATTTTAGCGGGCTGTTACAACTAGGCCTTAGACTTAACTGATATTTCATCCCTTCACTTCTCCATGTGCAAACTTCCCCACTTCAATTACAATTCTTTATAATCTCTCCCCCTTGGAGCACCTTGCCCACAAGTTGCATGTATGCTTCTTTGAATTCCTCATACACAAGGTGGGTATAGCAAACTAATCAAGAATGCCCTTGTTGCAATGAGAACAACAAGGATTACTTCCAATTTGTTACACCATAGCTCTCAAGTAATAGGAAGATAAAACTTCCATACTAGTACNGGAAGATAAAACTTCCATACTAGTACACAAATGCAGCTATTGAAGGAGGATAACCTTGCTATTGGTTATATGGTGGTGGTTGATTGTATCCGGGCAAATTAGATATCTTGGTAACTACCCAAACAACAACAAATGGTCGATAATAAAGCAATCAAGCAAGTTTGCAAGTCCCTATACCACCTATGCCAAAAATAACAACCAAAAGCACAAAGAACCAGAATGACATAAGTTTGTATAGAATAACCAAGAAGCATGAAGCAATAACAACAAACAGGACAACATATGCTAGGTTGATGTCTACATCAGATGCTATGTTGATGTTTACAAAGTCCAAACCTCTAGGAGTCCCATTGTCTCCCTTTTAAATAACCAACTAGCAATTTTTCCATAATTGGAGAACTCCCAAAGAACCTCTTCCATGACATTCAAAGGCCAATTCTTTTTTTTTTTTTTGATAGGAAAACATGCTTCATTAAACAAAAAACTTACAAAGTACTTGAATCACCCCAAAGAATATTAGAAATTACATCGGGATATGCTCCCCACCATAAACTAATATTCTGATCACTTAAATTACAAGTTCAGAGGCCAATTCTTTAATTACAAGTTCGTATATTTAGCATCAACATTGGACAAAATCCTATCACTCTTTTTAACAAACTTTGAAACATATATTTGCTTCTCTCCAATTGTAAAGCCATTTAGTTTCTCAATAGCATTGTTTGCAAATTCCTCACACTCAAATTGAACAAACACATCCCTTTTACTCTTCATGCCAGCAACAACATCAAAAATCTTATTCCAAGGCATTTCCATTTTCTCATACACATTCAGAAACTCATTATAACCAAGGTAGTGTATTATAACCATACACCTTACCGATTCATGCCGAAAAAATGTTTGAGGGTTGGATCACAAACAAGCTTTCCGCCAATCTTTGAATGGATACAAGCAATGCCTCTTGCTGCACCTATTTCTCTTCTTAGTTGAGCATCCCAAGCCACAGGGGTCCTATCCTCTCCTTTTTTTACCATGTAACAAGGTTGAGACGCTTCTATGATCTTGAATTGGCAACAGTAAAGAATTGACAACAAGGGCAATTCCACCAAGAAAAGCAGCTGGAAGCTAGTAACACAAGCTTTTGCCGCCACCTGCAACCATAATCACTAAAACATATTGAATTTCAACCCCTACGTGAAGCAACTCCTTAATTATAAACTGGGTTTCCATTCCTGGGGGCAGATGGTTGACCCTATCCTACTTTGATAAAACATGGTACCTTGCCATCTTCACACAACAACGCTTTTCTCCATATTTTACTTGCCTTCTCCAAGATGCAAAATATGCTCCGTGCTCTTATATTTATTTTTCTTTTTTCTTTACATTTCTTGGCGTCTGGTAGTAGCACTCTAACAACAATCATTACTCGCTTGTAAAGATCAATGTTTAGCTCAAGTATATCTTCTACCAATCACTCATTTGGAACAAACTCCATTTTCTTTGAGAACTTCGCTCCCTCCACAACAATTCTATTTGGCTTAGGCGGTATGTGGCGCATTTCCTCAAACAGGCCATGCCTATTCCTTCTAGCAATGGTTGTCACACTTAGGGGTGTAACCAATCCGGTTCGGTCCCCTTTTTAACATATTTTAGAATCAAATCATTATATATTGGTTTTGAAATTTGAAAAACCGATAATGCACCAGTTACACCCCTAAATCGGTACTTCTAATTTTTCCGGTTCCAGTCCAGTTCACTCCAATTTTTTAGGTATATTTATAGTATATATTATAGTATATAATAATATAATGATAATATATTGTATTATGTTATAATATATATTATAATTGTATTATAGACTATAGTGATATATTATAATATATAATATATTGATATATTATAGTATATTATAATATATAGTGATATAGTAATCATATAACTACTAATACAATAGACTATAGTGATAATATACAATTATTTATATAGGATTTTAAAATTTAATATTATATTAATTAGTAATTTATCATATAAGAAAAATTATTTTATATATAATTATAATAAAAAATCATTTAAAAAAATATTTTATACAATATAAAAAAATTAAAATATATATGTATAAGAACCAGTTCAGTTCGGTCTGGTATTAAAAAAGAGAAAATAAGAACAGGACCGATTTCAATCAATTTTAAGAAAAATAGAATCGATACTAAAATGGACTAAATTCGGTACCGAACCAAACCCACCGATCCAATTTACCAATTTTTTTCCACCCCTAGTCACACCAACATCAGACTTAACAATACTCTCAATACACCTTGCCAACAATCTTTCATGTGCTTTACCACACATGTTTGCAATGGATAGAACAAACAAAATGTCATATATTATAGCATTGTCAAGAATATCTAGCAACTGCCTCTAATAAAGAGCAACAAGTTCAGAAATTTGGAATGTAGAAGCGGCATACAGCACATCCACCATGAAAACCATGATTGGCCTACACTTTTAAGCTATAGATACAAAAACTATACTTGACAAGTTATGGTATCAAATTAAGCTTAGCTTTTCAAGCATTTCATCAAAAAGCTTCTTGGTTCTAACCATTTCCCTATAATTTCTAAGCTTTTCATCAAGAATCACTTCCCTATTTCGTTTCACAATCATATAATCTTGTTCTAAAATTCCAACTCCTAAAGCCCCCAAAACTTCAGCAACATTTTCCTCATTTGGATTATATAAACTCAAAGGATCGGCCATTTTTGCAAGAGAACTATACATCTTTTATTTTTTTCATTCGCCTTAGCTTGAGTGTGAGCCAGCATCTCCCCTTACCTCAATCGGCCTCAAAACTCCTTCAACCAATAGTCTAGTCCTTTTACTCTATCAAGAGGCCAAGGAAGTACATCGAGCACACAAACGAGGTGTTTATGTGACATTATATTGAGCAACTAATGAGCCATACCTTCTGTATTATCACACTCCAAATCCACACTTCCTATCTTCCCTTGATCAATACCTACCAATCCAACAAAAATTTGGAAGGACCCACCAAAACATGCAAGAGAATCTATAGTACCTACCGCAATTGACATATCTTGAAGACCTTGGACCAGTGGTAAAAGATTTGCACCAACATCAGTGTTAGGTGTAGAAGGCTTAATGCCAGTAACCAAGCTTCGAAGGTTATGAACAAGACTAATAGAAGTTGATTTGTCCCCCATGAAAGTTAGTTGAAGATTTGAGAATGGGCTTTTCACATTCTTTGTACTCCTCGATTGCAACTTTTTCTTCTTTGTTTACCCTTTTTCTTCTACGACCATTGATTTTTCTTTCCCTTTAGTTGAACCTATAACTTCTCACTTTTTTTTTTTTTTTTTTTTTTTTTTAACTCTATAGAGCCCAAATCTTCATTCATGTTCATATCAAGAAAGAGATTTCAATCTTCATTAACCACTGGAAGTTCTCGATTAGGAATATTGTTATGATTTGCCACCAAGGTCTACACCATATTTGTCAACTAATTTAAGTGGTCCTTGATCTCTTGAAGACTCTCTTTGTGAGCATCCACTTTTCATTGCAAGGTCTCTTCTTGTTGTTGTTGTTGTTTAAAACGATTGTTCATGTCGGCCATCGGGATCGTTGGCTCTAGATATCAAATGTTATGAACCTGTTAGATAACTCACTAGAAAAGGGAATAAGAAAGGAAAATGGGATGAACAGAAGAGCTGATAATTTCATAAATTCAAAAGAAAATCAAAAGAATGACAATGGATAGTTCGAGGCACCCTTCCTCTAGAATATTCCACTGATTAAAAGATCAAAGATGATCTCTCTACATTGCCCGTCTTCCGTTATACATCTCATATGCCCTTGGTGTACGTTTACAAGGTAATAACAAACTCAAAACATAAAGCAAGATATTCTAAAAAGACAGTAGAAGCAATAAGTTGCCTTACCATCAACAAAACGCAGCGATGTTTAATGTAAAATAAAACACATCATCTCATTCATCCACTTGCGCCTCAATGTTATTTCTCCAACTTCTCAAAATGGAAAGGATCCATCTGGCCCTCATTTTACCTTAGTACCCTTGTAATATCTTGCAATGTTAGCACTTTCCTAGAATTTGCCTGAAAAAAAATTACTATCAAGAATCAATATATTCCTTTCTTCGTTTTGGCAAAAGAAGAAGAAAGAACAAAGAAGACAAAACATAATTCGCTGCCAGTTTGAATAAGAAAGCACATGGAGTTTGAAAGAAAGCCAACTTCAAGCAAATTATGTGTCTCACCAACCCAAATCAAAAAGCAAAAAGAGCAGGTCCATGCAAATTATTAAGAATATTAATTCTAGTTTCAACTTTGGGTCGATCGAAAGGCATGCAATCAACAATCCAACTCAATTAAAAAGCTCTCTTCATTCCCCCTTCACCTAAGAACATTGATATATATAATATATATCTATATATAGCGGCGGAGCCAGGAATTTATTTTAGAGGGGCTAAATACAATTATAATAGTATATATAAAATATTTTTTATTTTACTTTTATATAATTTTTTTACGATATATAATAATCTGATAAGAAAATTTACAATATAAATAAAATACGTTTAATATAACTTATGTATTAAAAAAATATTTGATATGTCAATAACAATATCATTGAAATAATATAAAGACATTCATACAAATATATTAAACAAACAAAATTATCAAGTATTGAATCTAAATCAAAATTCTTAACTATTTATCTTTCAATATAGATAATGGAAAGATGTTAGAAAGACTACTAGTTATAATTATAATTTTTTTTATTTATAATAAAAATTATGTATTTTATTTTATATGATATGTGTTTTATTTATTTCATTTTTATATCAGATTAAATTTTATGGAGGGGTCAAAATAATTTTTAGAGAGGGTCAATACATGATAAATTAATATTATTTATTAAATAAAAAAATTAGCACATACATATTTTTTTTTTGTCAAATTGTAGGGGGGCCATAGGCCCCCCTGCCCAACGTGAATTTAAGTGATTGCCCTTCTCCGACCTTTACTATCCAACCTTAGAAGGGGCATATGTGCACTATTGGGAAAAGAAAGAAAGTAATACGAAATCACATGTTAGAATTGGGTAGAGGTGTGTGATGTAATGTTTTCTTGTAGCAATTCTCTATAAAGAAGTAGTGCTATTGAAAACCTTTATTCCACACACATCTATATAATATAATTTGATTTATAAGATTAGGATTTTAAAATTTATCTTAAAATAAAATTATTATTTTTAAATATTATATAATTTCATGGGATGCTTCAACTATAGCAATTGAATTAAATGTACTATATTTTTTCAATTGTACGTTGTCTTTTATTAAAAATGGAAATTGAAAACAAATTGCTTCTAAGAAACTTAATGACATTTGGAAATCTTGGTAATATATATGAAAAGATTGAATAATATGTTTTTAAGAAAATAATATTAAAAAAAAAAGAAAAATGTTATTTGTTGGATACTGTAGCTAAACTTAACTCGCTATTTGTTGGATACTATGGCTAAAGTCATGACACATATCAATACATATATAGTCATTTTCATGTGTCGGTGCCGGTGGCACATTTCATCCATTATTCATACGTACCAAACTTCAGAGTTATTAATAACGGGATTAAATTCAAGGAGAAAAGCTGATAGGATGGATCTCGATAAATTAAATGTATTTTTTAAAAATAAAAATTTATTTCCACTTTAATTAAGAAAATATTTTTTAATAATATTATTACTTTTTTAATATTTAAAAATTTTGAAAAAAAAAAAAAAAAACTAATTGATGTTCTCGACAGCCATTGTTTCTCGTGCCCACGGCTCAAATTATTGATTTGATTCTTTGAAGCTACGGATGTAAACGGGTAATTTGCATGCGCCGCCCGGCTGAAAACATGATCATTGATCAGAGCACACCAGAAAGAAGCGCATGTTTCAAAGTTCAGACAAGTTAAAAAAAAATAACCTTTAATTTCTGGTCTGTATTCGGGCGCTAGCTCTACCCTTTCCGCTGTCAAAAAATGACCAGCATCAGTACTAAATTCCAGCGGCGCATCAATAAATGGGTAGGTTCAAAGAACATGTCACCAACTGATAAAATATTAATTAAGAGACAAAACATTTGTAATTTTATGATTGTTCAAGTTAATTTAAAATTTCCAAATATTTAATGAATTATATTTCTCAGATATTCAGCTTATATTGCTTTTTTTTTTTTTAATCAAAGACTTCCTGGCAGTGGCCAATGTAGAATTAATACTTTTGATCCATTTATCCCACTCTATTTTTTTAAAAATATTTTTATTTAGTGATTAAGAAAATGTTGTTTAATAATATTATAAATTTTTTTATTTTTTAAAAATATTTAAAAGTGTTAAAAAATAATTTGAAAAACATATTGAAAAGTATTTTTTTTTCATATAATTTTTTAACACTTTTAAATATTTTTAAAAATGAATAAAATTTATAATATTATTAAATAATATTTTCTTAATCATTATGTAAAAATTAAAAAAAAAAAAAAACAAAATTGAGCAGGATACTTGACCGTAAGCGAGATCCCTATCATTACCTTTAATATTTTGTTTGGAAGGTACTTCGGCCGTGTTTCTAATAACGACCTTTACAAAACTATTCAGAAGAGAATATAGTATTTCAAAGATATGTTTTGACTGCAAAAGGTGGGTAATAAAAAGTGCCTGTTGTGAAAGTTCTCAAATATAGAATAAAAAGTGCCTGAAAGTTCTCAAATATAGAAAAAGTTCTCAAATATAGAAAAGGCAAAGGAGTGACAAAAAGCTATTCTTAAGCCAACAGAGAAAACCACTCCCCCCCCCCCCAATTTGTAGTTAGGTTTAAGGGTCCAATCTTAAAAATCAAATATAAAACATATCAGAGTCAACAATCTTCATTTTCTTGTAGCGTTCCCTGTTGTCAATCGTGGCTGCTACGTTATGATAACTTTTATATGGAAAGTTAAACTTCAATGTTCTGTCTCTATCTCTCCCATGGAAAAGTTGACCCAGCCAGTAGCCAACACGCATGGATTTTCGAGGAACAAGACCGTGTGGAAAGGGTGCGGTTCCTTTTTTATTTTTATTTATTTTTAATAACAGAAGAGGAAAGGGTCATTATCAACCTGTCTATATAAATCCGTATCTGAGATAGAAATTATCATCTAAGGTGTTGTCTCACGCTAATTAAAGCAGACTATCCTGCAGCCAACTGTTGCTTCGTTTCCAGTAGTAGTACTGCAACAAAACCCAAAATATCATGAAATTCGGAAAGGAATTCGCGGCACAGATGGTGCCCGAATGGCAAGAAGCATACATGGATTATGGTAAACTCAAAACCTTGTTGAAAGACATCCTACGCTTCAAGCAAAGAAACCGACCACCGGCCACTCCGGGCGGCCTAAAGCGAAAGCTCACACTTTACCGAGCTTTTAGCGGCCTTACACAAAGATACAATCACTACCCCACAAGTCCATCCACTGCTCGCGATGATGATCATGATATTGAAAGCCAAGCCATTCTCGTAAATGCAGTGAACCGGGATGGCTCTCAAAGCTATCAGACTACGTTTCTCATGTCCTCCGACGAAGGGGGAGAGTACGAGTTGGTTTACTTCAGGAGGCTCGACGATCGAATTCAATAAAGTGGAGAAGTTTTACAGGTCTAAGGTGGAGGAGGTGATGAAGGAAGCGGATATGTTGAATCAGCAAATGGATGCTTTCATTGCTTTTCGAATAAAAGTGGAGAATCCTCAAGGCTGGTTTGATAGATCAGTTGAGATGACTCGTCTTGCTTCAGATGTCGCAGCTTCTGCAGCTGCATTGGCGGCCTCAACACCGAGAGGGGCCAGAGCAAGTCGTAAGTTTTGTATATATTACGAAGCTATTAATCGAAAGATCTGCTTTTTCAATTATAATTTCAGATTATGTTATCTTAAAAAAAGAGCTCAAGTTACAACAGAAGATTGACTACTTTCTCTCAAATTACACATATATGCAGGAAGACTTGTCATGTCGATGGATGTGATTGATGAGGGGGTATCGAATAGCCATGGACAATCAGATGAATCAAGTGATCAGGAAAAAGATGAGGAGGAGACCATCGATGTTGTCAATCAAAAGGTGCAAGAACAGAGGCTGAACAACATCAGGGGCAGTAGACCAGCTCCTCTGGAAGTACTTGATCGTGTGAAAATAAACAACACCCTGGAGACTCCTCGCTCCACCATTAAGAGCTTCCTCCATTATCCTATGCAGACGGAGCTGAAATTCAGCAGGGAAAATCTTAGGAAAGTTGAAGAACAACTTAAGCGGGCTATTATTGAATTTTACCAGAAGCTTCGGCTTCTCAAAAGCTTCAGGTATTAGACATATATTGCTAATTTTTTAGAATTAATCACTTAGAAGCCACTATTTGGGTGCATCCATTGCACACATGACGTGCTATAGTGTAAATTATCCCTGGGGTGTTGGGTGTTGGATAAATTAGACATTTTCACAATGCCAGACGTGTGCAATGGATGCATCCAAATAGTGGCTTCTATATAGCATTGCTCAATTTTTTATTAGATCTAGTTGGATTTTCTTATCTATCTTTTTCTTTTCTTTCCACTAATGAATTAGATACTTTTCCATGAATGAGACAGCTTCTTGAATACACTGGCATTTTCAAAGATCATGAAGAAATATGATAAGGTATTTTCCCTCACCAAAAAAAATTCTTTCCCGATTGGGCATTAGCCAAGACGTTACTGTCAAGCTTAGAAAAGGACAAAATAATTATATAAATATTTAATCATCAACAAGCTTAAAAGTTTGAGCTAATACAAAGACATGAATTCAATCATTTGTATTTTAACATTTTATACACTTGAGTCAAACTCTCCTTAGTAAGTTGATCTACCATACATGAAATATATCACTGAAATTGGGAAAAAATTACTGTGGAGTCGGGACCATGATTCAAGTATTATGTCGTTATTGTCCTCTAGAGAAATGATTTATACAAAGACTAGGAAAATAACAATAACTATAGATACAATTCTTAATCAACAAAAACAACATATAATATGTGTTCATGTTCTAGTCAGGCCGTTTGTTATTTTATGCCAAGAAGTAGAAAGAAATTGTGATTTCGTAACACTCAAAATTCTTGGAATTAATAAAAAAAAAATATTGGTACTTTCCTAATCATGTCTTTTCACGTTTCCAATAACTAGGGTCCTTTGTTTTTAATGTATATATGATATACAGGTTCCAAATGGGGGGGGGGGGGGGGGGGGGGGGGGGGGGGGGGGAGGACTAGATTATTAGTGTGTAACTAACTATATGAGAGACATAAATTGGCTAGGTCCCATTTGTATAGCCAACCTTTTCTTTCTTTTTCTTTTCTTTTTATTTTTTATCCTAAGAGTTAAACATTGATATTTTGGTCCTGGTATTTATCAACATTTCAGATTACTTCAAGGGATGCATCAAAATCCTACATGAAGATGGTGGATAACTCCTTCCTCGGTAGCTCTGATGAGGTGAGATTTCTATTCCTAGCTAGGCAACGTACATGAAAGGATAGAAGGATCATTCCACCTCAAATGAACCAGACCTAGGGTTATGTTTGGATGTCAATTGTCAAATCGGTCTCAATTTATCTCAAACCAATCATTGATGCAATCTACTACTTTTTCAACTTTTCATAAAAAACGAAATATATATCAACCTACCTCATATATTTAAACACATATCTCAATTAATCTATTTCATATATTCAAATACATCTCAATGAAATTTACAAAATATTACTATTTACAAATCCACTCAAATTATCTGGTATCACCTCAACACCCAAACACACCAAGACTTAACTTACGAGAGGATTGCTACTTGCTTTGTGCGGTACTGCTATTTCCTTCTATTCTGATGTATATAAGCCACTTGCCATTGTAGGTTACCAAGCTTATGGAAAGGACTGAAGCTGCATTCATCAAGCATTTCTCCAACTCTAACCGCACTAAAGGCATGAACATCTTAAGACCCACGGCAAAGAGAGAGAGACATAGGACTACATTTTCCATGGGTAAGATTTTTGATCTAGTATGAATTAAACTTCTTAACAGCGAAGAAATTTTGGGGATAAATCTAATGTCCATTTCTTTCCCTTTGGATCTGTTCATTGGAAAACTTTTCAGGTTTTTTTGCTGGCTGTACGGCAGCTCTGATATTAGCTCTTATTTTAATTATACGCGCTCGTAATATCATGAAACAGAAAGGGGCGACAGAGTATATGGAGAACATGTTTCCCCTGTACAGGTAACTTTCATTTCTGTCTAGGATTCGTTGTGAGCACCTTTAAGCTTTTAAAAATAAAAGATTCAGATGAATATGCTTTCAATCCAAGAAAGAGGAAATTAAAAACATTTATTTATCAAAAAAGAGGAAATTAAAAACGTTCTCTAGTTTTCCAATGTTAAACTTCCTTCCTCGCTCGCAGTTTGTTTGGCTTCATAGTTCTGCACATGTTAATGTATGCTGCCAACATATACTTCTGGAGGCGGTACCGAGTCAACTATTCCTTCATATTCGGCTTCAAGCACGGAACCGAGTTGGGCCACCGACAAGTTCTCCTCCTCAGCTTTGGTCTTGCAGTACTAGCACTAGCTAGTGTCCTCTCAAACCTTGACATGCAAATGGACCCAAAAACGAAAGATTATAAAGCATTCACAGAACTTCTGCCTCTCAACTTGGTTCTTGTAAGATCATATATGTATAAGAACTTTACCTGCCTTTTCCCCATCTAATTCTGAATATATATACAGTACTGAACTTTATCCTCTCTTTCTGATCTGCAGTTTTTGGTTATCATATTATTCTTTCCATTCAACATACTGTACCGTTCAAGTCGTTTCTTCTTCCTCAAATGTCTCTTTCACTGTATCTGTGCTCCTTTGTACAAGGTATTGTGGTCGACATCTGATCATGATGCAAGAGATTAATGAAATTGATCTGAGGTGGGTGTTTGTAATAATTAATGAGCATTTGTGAATTTCTCTAAATGACAGATCACGCTCCCAGATTTCTTCTTGGCAGATCAGTTTACTAGTCAAGTGCAAGCCTTGAGAAGTTTGGAGTTCTACATATGCTACTACGGTTGGGGAGACTACAAGCACAGACAAAACACTTGCAAAGAGAGTGGCGTATTCAACACTTTCTACTTCATTGTTGCAGTGATTCCGTACTGGTCTCGACTCCTGCAGGTTCCCAACTCACTTTTACAGAATAATTTAGGCTGTTGAGACAAATAGTTATTTACTATATATAGCATTCAAACAATAGTCTTGAATTCCAACATCGACTAATCTACTCCACTTTTGATTAAAATAGATGGGTCTGCGTGCCTTTCGGCATGCACGTGAGGCTTAAGCTTTTAAAACAAGTGATATTTTAATGCTCAATGTCTTCTTTTGCCCCAACTCATAATGATTGTTGTTGCAATGACTTATTCCCTCCTCTTTTTCAGTGCCTCCGTCGCTTATATGAAGAGAAAGATCCTATGCAAGGATACAATGGGCTGAAATATTTTCTGACAATTGTGGCTGTTAGCATGAGAACAGCATACAGTCTTGATAAGGGATTGGGTTGGAAGACACTAGCATGGATTTTCTCAGCCATTGCAGCAATTGTCAGTACATATTGGGACCTTGTCTTCGACTGGGGACTCCTGCAACGGCAATCTAAGAACCGATGGCTGAGAGACAAGCTTCTGATCCCTCACAAAAGTGTATATTTTGGAGCCATGGTGAGTAAACGACTTCAACTGGGGAGTCTTCTTGAACATCTGACACTAAACCATCTTTTGTAATTTCATGGTAATATATTGCAGGTGTTGAATGTCGTCCTCAGGTTTGCTTGGTTGCAAACCGTCTTGGGTTTCAAGGTGTCTTTCTTACATAGAGAATCTTTGATCACCATTGTAGCCAGCCTAGAAATCATTCGTCGTGGGATTTGGAATTTCTTCAGGTAACCAAGATTGATGGTTATTTTGGAGTAAAATTTCTAACCTGTTTATATAACTAGCTTAATTTTTTATGGATAAGAAAGGGGACTACTTGCATGTTGAGAATTTGCACAAATTTAGATGTTTTCAATTTCTTGTGATTTACATCAGGTTGGAGAATGAGCATTTGAACAATGTTGGCAAGTACCGTGCATTCAAGTCTGTTCCCCTACCCTTCAACTATGATGACAACGAAGACAAGGATGACTAGGAATTAAGGACGGAGCTTGCACACTGAAAACAGAGAGAGAAAATCAATTTTTTTTTTGCCAGAGTCCACTATATTCCTTATGAAGGCAGTCCACCAAACTATTATGAGATTTCTGCCAGTGCATGATGCCTTCTCAACAGCGGCATTCTTTGATCTTTAATAATTTATGTCAAAAACACTCTCCATTAGATTTCTGCTACAATGGTTGCCTAAATATAGGAGATCACTTTCATTCACCAAAAATTAAAATATTACTCTCAATTTTACACTTTCATTTCACCAATTAAAATATTCTACACTTTCATTTCAAAGGACTAAATAACCTTTGAAAATATGTTTTTTAATATTAATTTAATTATAATACAATTATTAATAATATTAAATTGGTAGAATTATAAAATATGATAAAAATAAATTTTTTTTAAAAAATATTAATTTAATAATATTTTATTATTATATAGAGAATGAATGGCTAATTCAATGTGGGGATTGAATTTAGATAGAATAAGTAAATGTAAATAAGTGTTAATATTGGTTAAATTTGAAAATAAATTTAGTCAAACCAATGGGAATGCTATTAGAGATCAAACAAGAACTTTTCTTTGAGGTTCTGAAAGGAAACTCTTTTCTTGAAAAACAAGTAGACGACCATATAGCTGGCCTCTAATAGTTGGTCAAGCAAAACTTTGGTTACAATCTTTCATACCATATATCAAGGTATGTTGTTGATATTCTGGTTGCATTCCAATCAATTTATTACATTCAAACATAACAATAACTAACAAATACGTAGACAAATGGCTACCAAATAAAGTCTCCTCTCTAGTAGAGCCCAAGCGATTTTAGAGGTAGTGTTATGAGTCCTTCTATGAGGCAGTAAGTTAGATCTTGCAGATCCTTGTGTGATGGAAGATCTTGAGATAAATGGAGGCAATTACGCCTCTTGGAGGAGGAGAAAGTGGTTAGTGATATTCCTTTTGATGCAAGGGGTAGAAGTGGTGGTATTATGATTTGTGGAAATAGTATCTTAATATTGAGCTGGTTAATTACTCTGCTAGGCACATCAATGTTATAGTATCAAATGTACTTGGTGATCATAGATGGCTTCTTACATGCTTTTATGGTCATCGTGAAGTTAATCAAAGGAGAGAGGCACGGGACCTATTAAAATCCTTCAAACCTATTGGTTTAGGTTGGTGTGTCATTGGTGACTTTAATGAGATTCTATCAAATGATGAGAAGATTGGGGGCTGTTTGAGGAGTGAGAATCAGATGGACTTATTTACAAATGTCTTAGAATATGGGAATTTTTATGATTTGGGTTGGAAATGGAAGAAATTTACTTAGAGTAACAAGCACGAGGATGAGACCTATACCAATGAGAGATTAGACAGAGTTTAGTGTCACGGACTTAGAATTTCTTCACACGTCCCGTGCGGCCTTAGGAGGTTTTGCCCTTACAAAGCTCCTAAGTAAGCCTTCTAAGCGACTCAAGACAAGAGAGAACAACTCTAGAGAGAGAAAGAAGAGAGAGGAGCTCTAGAGAACTTGTTTGCTCTATTGCTTGGTGATTTACACAAATGAGACTCCCTCTATTTATAGGGAACTCTTGGTACAAAGAATGGTTAGGATTGTGACACTTGTCACCAATCCAAGGGTAAAGAACTTTCTAGATCACTACTCTAGAATTGTCTATAAGTCCCTTCCTTAAGAGGTTCTACACCATTCTAGAATACTCCACACAATTCTACAACATTCTACAAGATTCAAGAGTAATCTACAAAGGACTAGGAGGCTCTAGAAGGTTGTGGAATTCTCTAGAAAAATCTAGGTGGTGACATTCTCCCCCACCTAGCTTTGCGACGTCCTTGACGCGGTGTCTTCATGGAACCTTCGGATATGATCTTCAAACTGCCACAATGACTCCTTCGATTCCTAAGTTGTCTCACTTGCGGGCAATCCCTTCCACTTGATTAAATATTCTTGGTGTGGCTTATGACTCTTCTGTCTAATCACACGATCAGCCAAGATTTCATCTACTTCTTTGTCGAAAGTGGTAGTTATGCCCAATGGTGCACGCTTAGACTCTCCTCGTAGTGGTTCTTCTTCATCCCCATGATAAGGCTTCAAACAAGTTACATGAAAGACCGGATGAAGCTTGAATTTGGGAGGTAAGTCTAGCTTGTAGGAGACATTCCCTATTTTCTTGATGATTGGGAATGGTCCCTCGTAACGTCGTACAAGCCCCTTGTGTAGCTTCCTTGTAAACTTGTGTTGGCTTGATAAGATCTTTACTAACACCAAGTCGCCTATACGATATTCCGAGTGTCTCATTTTCTGATCAGCCCACTTCTTCATCTTCTTGATTGCTTTGTCTAAGTAGGAGTGGGTCACATCCAATTGTTCGTTCTAAGATTTAGCAACCTTGTAGGCTGTTGGGCAATTCCCCACATAGCTTGTTTCCAATGACTAGGGAGTGAGTGGTTGTTGACCCATTACAATCTCAAATGGGCTTTTGTTTGTGGATTCACTCCTTTGTAAATTATAGGAGAATTGAGCTACATCCAATAACTTAGCCCAATCGGATTGGTTGGCACTTACAAAGTGCCTCAAGTATAACTCCAACAAGGCATTCACCCTCTCAGTTTGCCCATCTGACTGAGGGTGAAAGCTGGTAGAGAAATGTAGGGCAGACCCCATAAGCTTGAACAGTCCTGACCAGAACTTTCCTGTGAAGCGAGGATCCCGATCACTAATGATGCTTTGTGGTAAACCCCAATACTTCACCACATGCTTGAAGAATAACTTTGCAGTTTCTTCAGCTGAGCAATCCTTAGGAGCCACTATGAAGGTGGCATACTTGGAGAATCGGTCTACCACCACAATGATAGTACCGCACCTCTCGGATTTGGGTAGAGCCACTATAAAATCCATGCTCACACTTTCCCATGGATGAGAAGGAATGGGTAGTGGTTCTAGTAATCCTACAGGACTTCGATTCTCCACCTTATCTTGTTGACACACAAGACAAGTTTTCACGTAGAGTTCCACCTCATCTCTCAATTGAGGCCAATAGTAAGACGCTTCCAACAAAGCTCGAGTACGCCGTTGGCCCGGATGTCCAGCCCACAAGGAATCGTGGCACTCCTTGATAAGGTTCCTCCGTAGGTTTCTCCACTTTGGAACATAGATTCGCCGCCTGATGGTGTAGAGAAGACCGTCCTCTACCCAAAATCTTTTAGTTTTCCCTTCCATAGCTATGTTTACCAAGTTCTTGGCTAAGGGATCATGCTCCATGCCTTCACGGATTATATCAAGTAGCTCCCCTTGAGCTTGAGTGATAGTAGAAAGTTCACCCTTCATACTTAGTGCATCAGCAACAAGGTTGGCCTTCCCGGGTTTGTATTCCAAGACAAAGTCAAATTCTACCAAGAAGTCTTGCCACCTAGCTTGCTTTGGGCTTAGTTTCTTCTGACTTTGGAAGTAACTAGCGGCAATATTATCTGTCTTGACCACAAAATGGGAGCCAAGCAAATAGTGTCGCCAAACTCTGAGGCAGTGAATGATAGCTGTCATCTCCTTCTCCTGCACAGTGTACTGTCGTTCGGTCTCATTGAGTTTGCGACTCTCATATGCAATTGGGTGTCCCTCTTACATGAGAACTCCCCCAATGGCAAAGTCTGATGCATCTGATTGCACCTCAAAAGGCTTGGTGCAATCTGGTAGGGCCAAGACCGGTTCCTCCATGATTGCTGTCTTCAGATCATTGAAGGCTTCTTGACACCTTGATGTCCACTCCCATGTTCTGTTTTTCTTGAGCAAGCCGGTGAGGGAGGATGCTCTTGTAGAGGATCCTTTTATGAATCTTCTATAGTAATTGACAAGCTCAAGGAAAGATCGAAGCTCGGTAACCTTAGTGGGAGGATCCCACTTCTTGATGGCCTCTACTTTTCCCTCGTCCATGCTGAGTTTTCCACCTTGGATTTTATGGCCAAGGAAATGGACTTCATTTAGCGCAAATGAGCACTTCTCCTTCTTGACATAGAGTTGGTTTTCCCTTAAAACATGGAAAACAACCCTTAGATGTTCCACATGTTCCTCAAGGGTTGAACTATAGATGACGATGTCATCTAAATAGACCACCACAAATTGATCAAGATAGGGGTGGAAGATCTTGTTCATGAGAGTGCAGAAGGTGGGTGGAGCATTTGTGAGGCCAAAGGGCATCACTAAGAACTCATATGCCCCATAGCGGGTTACACAAGTCGTCTTTGGTTCATCTTCTTCTGCAATCCTCACTTGATAATACCTCGATCTCAGATCAAGCTTAGAAAAGTACTTTGCATGGCCCAATTGATCAAACAAGTCAGCAATCAAGGGAATGGGGTACTTGTTTTTTATGGTTACCTTATTTAGAGCTCGATAATCGATACATAGCCGCAAAGATCCATCATGCTTCTTTTGGAATAAAACGGGCACCCCATATGGTGCCTTGGAGGGTTGAATGAATCCGGCATCAAGTAGCTCCTTAAGTTGCCTCCTTAGTTCTTCAAGCTCTAGAGGTGACATGCGATAAGGTGCCTTGGCGGGTGGTTTGGCACCAGGTTCCAATTCAATCTGATGGTCCACCTCTCTCCTAGGTGGTAGTTGCTTGGGCAATTCTGGGGGCATGACATCCCCATAGTCCTTAAGGACCTTTTGGATCTCCATAGGTGGAGGGGAGGAAATCTTCACTTCATTTTCCTCCATAGAAGCCAAGTAAGACACCTCACCCTTCTTCCAACCTTTCTTGAATTGCATGGCAGATTGAAGTTGGGTGGTGTTTGGCTTAGACACGGTGGGTATCATACATGGACCACCTTCCAAGATGCACACCGAGTTATAGTGGGGAAGAGACACTACATTGAACTGTCTCAAGAACTCCATCCCCAACACAATGTTGAAATCATCCATGGGAGCGATGGAGAAGTCCACCATACCTTTCCAAGTGCCAAGTTGTAGCTCCACCCCACGAGCTACATCATCAAGTGGTTTGGCCTCAGAATTCACGGTCTTAAACCATCCTTGACCCTTCTTGAGAGGAATCCCTAGCTGTGCGGCCTTTTCCTTCTTGATGAAATTGTGAGAAGCCCCCGAGTCGACCATGGCATGAGTCTTCTTCCCATTGATGAGTACCTCTACAAACATCAAAGATCCATCCTTGGCGGTTGGCTTGGTGCTTGCCTTGAGTGAGTTGAGAAGTTGTAGACACCCCATGTGTGACTTTTCTTGAACTTCCTTCTCTTCCAACATAGCGTTGAGGGCCTTTCTCTTAGGACAATCTCTAGCCCAATATGGTCCGTCACAAAGGAAACAAGAATCCTATGGCTTTTTGTCATTGGAGTGATCTTTCTTGCCTTCTTTTGATGATGAGGGCTTGTCTCCTCGCTCTTTGTACTGTGGGGGCCTAGACCCCTTTGCTCCCCCACCCTTGCCATGATTATCCTTTGAAGACTTGGGCTTCGAAGAGTTGTTACTCTTATGAAACTCAAATTCTTCTAAGGTTTCTGCCACTGTCAAGGCGGTGGAGATGTTGTCGACCCCACGGCGCTTGAGCTCTTGAGCCACCCATGACTTGAGACCATCAATGAAGTTGAAGAGGAGATCTTCTTCACTCATGTTGGTGATTTGAAGCATGAGAGCAGAAAATTCCTCAACATAGTTGCGGATAGAACAGGTGTGCTTCAACTCCTTCATTCTCTTCTGCGCATTGATCGCCACGTTCTCAGGATAGAATTGCCTTTTAAGTTCACGCTTGAATTCTTCCCAAGAGTCAATGGTGCAAGTACCCTTCTCTATCTTACTATGCTTACGACGCCACCAAGTACCAGCAAGATTAGTAAGGTAGAGAGAGGCAGTACGTACCTTGACACGCTCGTCTTGCATGTTCAAAGCTTCGAAGTAGCGCTCCATGTGCCACACATAGTTGTCTAGTTCTTTGGCATCACGCTTGCCATCAAACTCTTTTGGTTTGGGGGTATCCACCCTTGGTGTCGCTATCATTCCAGCCCCAATGGCGCCTCCGTTGGCCACTGCCCGCTTGCACATGGCCCAATCCGCCCTGGTCTCCTCCAGACCGACGCGGTATTCCTCCATTTGCTCTTGGAGTCTTGTTAGCTCCCCCAAGACCCGGTCTTGGAAAGCAACATTCTCAACATGTTGTGCCTCAATGGTGGGGTTGACGGCGCTTAGAATGGATTCCTTGAGCGATTCAGATTGTCCTTCCAATCCTAGCTCCTCCAAACTTTGCTCCACGATGTCAAGTCGGTCCTTGACATCCGCTACAGCCACCTCCATCCTCGTCACAGTGTTGTCAAGGGTGCTCACCTTCCTGTGAGACTGATCCCATTCTTCAATCTTGGCCAATATCTTAGTCATGGCCTTCTCGATGCCATCGAGACGAGACTCCATAGATGAGGTTGAATCCTTCGACCTCTTGCTCTTTCATGGCTCCAGGTGCTCCATGGTGATCTCACTTGGATCTGCCATTCCTAGCCTGGACGCTCTGATACCAACTGTCATAGACTTAGAATTTCTTCACACGTCCCGTGCAACCTTAGGAGGTTTTGCCCTCACAAAGCTCCTAAGTAAGCCTTCTAAGCGACTCAAGACAAGAGAGAACAACTCTAGAGAGAGAAAGAAGAGAGAGGAGCTCTAGAGAACTTGTTTGCTCTATTGTTTGGTGATTTACACAAATGAGACTCCCTCTATTTATAGGAAACTCTTGGTACAAAGAATGGTTAGGATTGTGACACTTGTCACCAATCCAAGGGTAAAGAACTTTCTAGATCACTACTCTAGAATTGTCTATAAGGCCCTTCCCTAAGAGGTTCTACACTATTCTAGAATACTCCACACAATTCTACAACATTCTACAAGATTCAAGAGTAATCTACAAAGGACTAGGAGGCTCTAGAAGGTTGTGGAATTCTCTAGAAAAATCTAGGTGGTGACATTAGGCTAATCAATCTTGGCTAAATGGTAGTAGAAACTATAAAGTTGATTCATTTGCTGCTATTTGCTTTGACCATTGACCACTCATGTTAGATTGTGGTCTGATTGGGCTTGTACCAAGGTGAGGTAATGTGGAAAGGGCCCTAAGAAGTGGAGTAAGAACCTAGATAGAGAGAATAAAGGCCATTAAAGATAAATTTACATTGCTAGCATAGGTGCAAGTAAATGAGGTGCACAGTTCTTTGACTGTTCAGAAACAACTTCAGAAGGATATTGATTTTCTGTTGGATCAAGAGGATATTAAATGGAAGCAAAGAGCCAAGAGACATTGGTTAGAGAAGGGTGATAGGAATACCAAATATTATCATGCTTTTGTCAACCAAAGAAGAAAGAAAAATTTTATTAAATAGATTATGAATGTTGATGGGGTGGTGCTAACAGATTTTGAAGAAATTATGCATGGCTTCTGGCAACACTTCTCACAAGTATTTATTTCTACTAATCCTACTGGAGATTGCATTAATT
>QGSO01001055.1:0-45980 GCA_011037825.1 Carya cathayensis
ATTCTTAAAAGAAATTATTTCTCTAAATCTACACAATCCAAATCTTAAACCTTATTGAGATCACTTCCTAAAGTCTACTAAATCTAAAGCCGCAAGTCCCATAAAAGTCATTTCTTAAGGTCTGCAAAATTTAAAACCTAACATTTGATCTAACTTATGTACTAAAGTCTTCAAAAATCCAAAACCTCATATATTAAAGTTTATAGAATCTAAAGCCATAGATACAACAACATCATTCTTAAAGTCTATAGTAGCTAAAACATCAAATGTCACAATCCTTAAACCACAACTTTCCAAAAACACATTCCATCAAGTCTATAGAACCTAAAACTTTAAGACCTCATTTGATTACACATATGAGATGAGATGAGAAATTTGTGAATAGAAATAAAATGATTTGAGTTAAATTTTTTATTTAGTTTTGGGAAAGGAAAGAGAAAAAGTTTAATAAAAAATTAAAAAGTTAAAAGAGGGTTAGAATATAATTTTCTAATATTTTTTTTTTTTGTTTTGAAATTTGAAAAAGTTGAATTGCATTTTGTGTTTCATTTGAAAGATTAGAAAGATCGTAATAATTAGGTAATTGATTATATGAAAATTTTGAAAATTTGAAATTGAAAAATATTTTTGTTTGAATGGTATTTCAATGTTTAGATAAGAAGAGATGAAATGAAATGGAATGAGATGATTTGAAAAGTTTGTGAAACCAAACCAGACCTAAATCTCAACCAAATCCTTTTTAAAGTTGGTAAAATCTCAAACCTTAGATTTCCAAAAACTCAATCTATAAAGTCAGCAGAATCTCAAATATGAGATCCTACATATGATAAGGATAACGGTATGTGGTGTATGTGATTCCATATTACTTGAGAATGAGAAGTTTTTGCTCTTTATAATGTTCCAATATGCTTTAATTGTACCATTGATCAATCCTTTTAGAGTATAGGTAATGTGATTTGGGCCTTCCGTTGGAGCATTATAAATAGTATCAAAGTCGTGCCACCTATGATGGACTGGCCTGACGAGGACGTCGAAAATTTAAGGGGTATAGATTGTGATACCCCATATGATAAGGATAAGAGAATGTGGTGTATGAGATCTCATATTACTTGGGAATGACAAGTTCTTGTGAAACCCAACTTTAAGCCCAATTTTAGGGCCTAAAGCCCAGCCCATGTATTAAAAAAAAAAAAACCTAAAACTTTCCCCTCATTTGCTCTCTCTCTCTCTCTCTCTCTCTCTCTCTCTCTCTCTCTCTCTCTCTCTCTCTCTCTCTCTCTCTGTGCAGACCTAAAACGCTTCCCCACATCTTCCCTCCAACTCACGCCATTGTCTAGCTTTGGTAGGGGTAGGCCTCTCTATCCTCTCTCTCTCTCTCTCCCCCTTCTCTCCCTGTCGACCACCTTAGAGAGCCACCATTCAGAGGAGAAACTGAGCCAAGCCTTGCACCATGCCGTTCCAACTCAGATCTGTCAAGGATATTTGCCAGCCCCTCAAATTCGTTGTTGCACAACGTCTTCGCCCTTATTGCGTTGCCATCAATTTTCTTTCCTAGATCCGTCATATTCAGCCTCCTCCTCTCCAGACGCATCCTCACAACCCGTGCCACAAAGATTCTCTCTCAATCCGTGAAGACCACCACTATCAGTAATTGAGGACTCTACGCCTTTTAATCATTCGGAACTTCCCATTTGCATTGTAAGTAAATTCCCATACTGATCCTTGAAATACTAACGTGGAAAATTCATTAGATTTTATTTGTTCTAGTTGTATTGTAAATGGTAAAGTAGACAAAGGCCTATGGAGCGTTAGGATAATAATTGTAGTTGGAGATGAATTGTTGGCCAAGGGCCAAGTTAAGCATTTGGAATCACGTGTAGTTGTGAATATATGAAATTGTGTGCTGTTTGTTTGACGTGTTTTAAAGTGCTATGTCATCCAATATCTACCGGTTGCATGTTTGCCTCTTATTTATTGCATGCCATTAAATTGTATTAATTGTGCTCTGTTATGTGTTTGTGTTGGAAACTTGGAAAACTATAATTTTGGTGTCAAAAGATTAAAATCATGTCGGTGGGTGTGTGTGTGTATCATGACCCCAAATCGAGATGGGGCATTATCTCGGTGGAGGTCTACTGGTCACTTAGGACCGTATAAAACTAAGTAATGTTCCTGGGTTGTCACTGGGTGATAACGTGCTCAGATGAGACAGTAATGCTCTCGTGTCAACTCTGTGACTTCTTTACTGGCGAAGGCTAGAGGATGCCTAGTGTGATACCCCATATGATAAAGATAAGGGTATGTGGTGTATGAGATCCCATATTACTTTGGAAGGAGAAGTTCTTACTTTTTATAAGGTTTCAATTGGGTTCCAATTGTATTATTGACTAGTCCCTTTAAAGTATAAGTCATGTGATTTGGACATTCTATTAGAGAGTTACAAATGCTATCAGATCCCATCCAAACAAGAAATGTAGTACTGGAGTTGTGCCACTTACAACGGACAAGTCCGACAAGGTCGTCGGGAATTTAAGAGGGAGAGATTGTGATACCCCATATGATAAGGATAAGGGTAGGAGGTGAATAAGATCCTACATTACTTGAGAAAGAGATGTTCTCGCTCTTTATAAGGTTTCAATGGGGCTCTAATTGTATAATTGACTAGTCCTTTTGGAGTATAGGTCATTTGGTTTGGGTCTTCCATTGGAGTGTTACACCTAGTCACCTATGCACTGGACGCAAAGTTGGGCATCGCTCGTTTAAAAGTCATACGCATGATCGTTACCCGTAGTGTGACGAAGGGAGTCAAAGTATGCAAATAGTCCATTGGGGAGACCATGGTGTATGCGTAATTAAAATGATTCTATGGACTTTATGTGGATTACGACTCTAAGTTGAGATATGACATTATCTCGGTAGAGCTCCTCAGATCACTCGGGAGCGTGTAAAACCGAGTGACGTCCCTTGAGTTGTCGCAAAGCTACAACATGCTTGGATGAGATGGTAACGCTCCTAGGCCGACTCTGTGGCCACTATGCTGTTGGAGGTTAAAGGATACCTAGTCACGTACGCGCTGGGTGCTGAGTTGGGTATTGCTCATTACGAAGTCACAAGTGCGGTCATTGACTGTGGTGTAATGTAGGTAGCCAGAGTGTACGAATAATCCCTGAAGGAGACCATGGTGAATACCTTAATTAAATTATGGCTTTTCAAACAAAAATCTGATTTTTGAGTGTGTGGCTTTTTTTTTGTAAATATTGAATAGGAAATTGGTTTTGTACAATTCTACTAATGCTAAAGATCTCAAATTTTCTCCTTTGCTATGAAATGTTCATATTTTTTTGTGCTTATATTTTTTGGTGTTAATCTATGGCTTTACTTTCTGAGGTTACGAAATCTCATTGTAGTGTCTCCACCTGTGGTATCGCTCCTTGAAACTATAGACTTTAATGCAGGTGGAGGATACAAAAATGGAGGACTGACTCCACCTGAGGAGTGAAGACCTGGGACTTTTTCCTAGGGATATAACCGGTCCAATTTGATCTATTTTTGTACATTTTTTTAGAACCAAAGTGATATATATCAGTTTTGAAAATTTAAGAACCAATACCAAACTAATTCACTATCGAAACTGAAACTTCTGATTTTTTCTATTTTGGTTTGGTTTTACCGATTTTATGAATTATCTATGTTAGTAATAATATATATGCTATTTACATATACTAAACTATTATTCTATTTATATTATAGTATAAAAATATTATTTTATAATAATTAACACATACTAATGTAGTATTAAATTTAACTATAGTCTATATAAATTCTAGACTTTTTATATAAGTATATATGATTAAATGTGTAAAAAAATGTATTTACAAATATATATATTATAATTTATTGTGCCAAAAATGTATTATATATATCAAAAGTAAGTTTATAGTAATAACTTAATATTAATGTGTATGTTTGACATTAAAATTTTATGTTATATTAATTTTATATTATAAGATTAATATATTTGAATATTAAGATTAGAATTTTATGTTATATTAATTAAGAATTTAACATATAATATATATAATATAATATAATATAAAAAATTATAAATATATACCGATCGTGTTCGGTTTAAACTGGTTTTCAAACTATGAAAACCGGTACCGTACCGGTTCAAGACTGGTTTTGGTTCTTAAGAATTGGTACTGTACCGGACCAAACTCACTTGTTCGGTCCAATCTAATTTGGTTCAATCGGTTTTTTTTTTTTGCACTCCTACTTTTCTCTTATACGGTTTGATTTGATATTTACCTTTTTATCTAGTCGGATGACTATAATAAATTATGGATTATTTTGATAATTTAAATTTTTGGTACTAATAGCAGTCCATGCTGCCTTCTTTATATTTTCGTTGACTTTATAACTGCACATTTATATAAAGTATGCTTGCACACACTTGCTTACACAATGCACGTAGGGTGTGTGACACTTGTATAACTTTGGCGTTGCAACTCTCGCCAAATGACACGTAGAGGTTGAGGGTGTCATAGTTCTTGCCTTTATAATGTTCAAAGGAGACTTCAACTTTATCATTAACTTGTCCATTTAAAATATAAGGTATGTGGCTTGGATATTCCATTTAGGCGTGAGAAGATGTCATGAAGAATAGACGCATAAGAGAATTTTCCTTACTCCGAGCTTTCAAGAATGAGAAGTGATATTACAACCCAATTACATCTCCTTCACAATTCTAAAGAAACTGTTAACAAGAGTTGTTTGGCATATCAAGAATTGAATGATGCCATTCCTCGATCGCTTCAACGAGAGAACAAAGAGGAGACAAAGCATAGGGAAAAGGTTAAAAAAAAAAAAAAAATACTATAAATTATTCAGCAGATGTTCAATTTAAAAAAGAAAAAAAATAAAGTTATCAGGACTTTCTTTTGCTTGAAAGAAGAGGAACAGATAAAGCACTAAACTTAAGGTATATTTACTGGTGGATTAAATCGACAAAGGAAATTTTCATAACGTGCAATGCACTCATCAATAGCATCATTATTATCTTCTTTTTAATGTTCTTCTCCTTTGTATTTATGCCCTTTTTCTTTCTTCGATTTTCTACTTTCGTTTTTCGCTTAAATTATTGAGTAGTAATCTTCACCAGATCCGGCTTACCTCCTGTTGCAAAAGTAACAGGATATCTCCTGTTATAAAATCCAAGGGCTATTGTTGCATCTTTCAAAAAAAAAAAGAGAGAGAGAGAGAGAGGGCTATTGCTGTCTGTTGGCAAAGCCAAATCCCTTAATTTTTCCTCTTTTCTTTTCCTCTGGTATGGCACTCATTTTGATCAAACCAAACAGGATGTAGATTTATGTACTTTGTTAATTTTTGTCAGAATTTTACTACAAATAAATTCACGTGTTGATATATTTAATATATTATTTATTATAAATATTATTAGAAAACAACAATATATTAATGTCCTCCACGCTGACACTTGCAATAACTTTACTGCCCAACACATGATTACATGCATTAACTATAATTGTTTCAACAAAAAAATAAAAATAAAAATAATTTATTTAACCATTAAAGACACTAATAATAAATAAATAAAAACCGTCTATATATTTACCCATTAAACATGGTAACTAGCAAATCAATGGTCTCTTTAAATTTATTTTTATTAAATTTGATTGAGTCAAACGGTAGTACTGCCAGAAGATCAAAAGATAATCTCATTTTGCACACAACATCTGATCAGATCAAAGATTGATCATCCAGCCAGCCATGCATAGATGAAGGGTCAAAGCAAGAAGATAGATCGAGAGGTTAATTAATGTATATATTAAGATCGATGATCTTCCCATAGGCTAATTATTAGTCTTTTTTAATTGTTATTATTGTTTTAATTATTTTAAATATCCACATATATATAATTACGAAATAAAAAATGTTAAAACTAAGGGGCCGGAGACCTTATTAGTTTATTCAATATTTGCTTCATGGTCGTTCATAGAAAATCAAAATAGTTAACACTCACTACTTTTTCAACTTTTCATAAAAATGATAAACCCAGCTTAACCTACTTCATACATTTAAACACATATCAATACTTATTTACATTTAAACATATCTCAATAAGACTCACAAAATACTACCATTTATAGATCAACTCAAATTATTTGAGATTATCTCAGCATTCAAACGAAGCGTAAAAGTTTGAACGTTGGTCAAATTGTATTCCAACAAAAAATTGTCACTAAATGTTATATTTGGTGACGGTTTATTGACCATCACAAACTAATTTGAACTAACACAAAAACTCAAATATATTGTAGTGATTTAGTCTTTTGAAAATTGTACTACATCCTTCCATTTTATAAACATGTTAAAGATTTTGATGTTAGTTTGGTCATTAAGTACTAGTAATTATTAATTGTCACGGTGCTTTATGGCCTTGTGTTGGATGATAAGGTATTTTGAGATATTTCATTCTTAAATATCATTTAAACATAAAATAATTTTTAATTTTTTATCTAATCATTATCCAAACACAAAATCCGAAACAACATTTCACAACTTCAAAATAAAACATGAATAAAAATAATAACTTTTTCAAATTTAAAATAAAAATTATATTAAAAAAATTATACTTTATTATATTTTTATTCGATATTTTTTTTCTCATTTTTCAAAAATCCAATAAAACATCTTAAATTAAATTCCTTTACTACTATGCACAAATAGTTTTATTACTATTATAAGATATTCTGAAATATTCTAAAAGTGTCCAAACGACTTTATTTAGTGTTTTGTTGTTTGGACGGGAGAATAGGCTGTAACTTTTTCCCCTTATAGTTCATGGCGCAAATCAAATTCTCATCTATCTTGTTACCATTGAATCTTTGGAAGTGAAGTCATTAATTTGCAACAATGATGACAAGAAATTGAGGGCCGGGCTACCAGTACGTGTGAAGTGGCATTGCTCATCTATTAAACAATTTACAAACTCATTCTAACTGTGCCTATTTATTTGAGTAATCCCTCATGGTCTTATTAAGTTCTATATTAATAGTGGGATTGATAGTGAGTTGTTGAAACCATGGTCCACAGTTGGTCATGAGAGAGAGATCTAGATCAGCACAAGGTTTGAAAGTGATCTTAGAACGGCCTGAGTTTTTATTGATGTTATGTCTTCTAATTTTCCCTCTCTTTTCTAGTCCAGTGCTTTCCTTTGCTTATATACACCCTGTCTACTTGAATTGAGCCCTGAGCTTTTAATAAATACTGACTTATGAAAAAGAAAAAAAAATACATATATTAGTGACAGCTGGACGTGCAGAAGTTTGGAAGTGTCAGATTATTAAAATAAATTCAAGGATTTTTTTCCCATCATGCTAGCAATAGATTTAACTGTAAAGCGGTGATACATGAATGAGTAGTGCAGGGATCACAATTTTCACAAGCCATGTTAAAAAATGTTTTCAAATAACAAGCCATTCCAATTAATATAAAACAATAAAATCGACACCATTTGACGAGAAACTCATATTATATATTAAAACAAACAAAAGAACTTCTGAAAAGTTCAGATCAAAGAATCCAGTTTTTAACAATTATAACACTCCATAATTCAGTTTCAGCACATTCTCAACCGACCAACATATAACTTTAGGTACATAAATTTTAGGGATTGGAAACGGAAATAAAAATGTACCTACATCCATTTGGTAGTGTGATTGCTGATTTCGCTTATGACAAGTGTTGATGTTGTGTTTCACAGCCAGAGTAGTATCACGGCAACCAAACCTTTGGTGCCTGCGACAAAGAAGAATAGTGGGCTCTGGTGACGTCTGAAGTCCCTTCGATGCCAAAGTTAGTGAAGAATACTTGAATAGAGAAGAAAGAGCTAAGAGAGTAAAGGTGAAGAGAGTTCAAAGAGATTACCCCCACAGTGGCACTGGGGTATTTATACTTGTCTCGAGTTGGATTACCGTTAGAGATTGTGGGGTGTCAAGTAGTATCTAAGCAGGGCTTGGCACCAACATATACTACTTGACACCAACACTTCGTGTCAAGCAATGCTGTGTCAGGTCAAGGTCGTGCCATCTTGCTGCAGAGTCTTTGTGTGTAATACTTACGAAACTTCTATAGATTATAAATAATCCGATCCTTACCCCGAGTTCTCAAGAACTGAATGATGCCATCCCTCGATCCAGGAGAGAACAAAGAGGAGACAAAGCAAAGTGAAAAGGAGAAGAAAAAACAAAAACAAGATTTTCTTTTGCTTGAAAAAAGAGGAAGATATAAAGTGCTATAAATTAAAGGAATATTAACTGGCATGCAGACGAAATCGATAAATTAAGGAAATTATTATAACGTGCAATGCACTCAATATATATAACATCAATATTATATTTTCACCCTTTTTTTTTCCCCTTTTATAGGAACGAAGCCACGAATATTTTTTTTTTCATATTTCTCTAGGATAAATATTATATGTATATATCTTTCTGCAGGCCGTATGAATCCACCAACAGTACTGCCATAAGATAAAGAATCAAAAGAATAAGTTTTATTTGATAAGAGATGGTGAGACGGGACAAAATTAGCTAAAATTATTCCGACGGCTAGTTAATTAACAAAAGTTAGGTATTGAAATTCAGAAAATATGCAAAATATAAAGAGATAAAAGTCTGAAAGTAAAGTTTATTAATAAAATCTAATGTAAGATTATTAATCCCACAAGCCATTCTCAAATAGTTATGGAAATCCAAGATTATGAGCATTTTGTCCAAAAAGGAAAAATTATAATTATTGTATAAAAGTAAAGTATGTACATAAATAAGTGAAATATTTTCATAAAAATAAAAGAAAATATCTTATGTTGACGATTTAAAAGAAAAACCGGTTGATTTCATCCACGAGAGGTGGGGCAGCGGGTTGCGGGGCCTGCTGCCCACCACTAATAATAAATTATTTAGAATAAGTTATTTTATTTTATTTTTTTAAAATGAAAGTTTATATGACTCTGTCCCTTGCTTAAATGAAGAGCAAAAATGATGAAGCACTATAACCGTATATATATAATTATATATAATTGAGAAATTGAGTGTAAAGTTTTCACTATAAAAATAACGAGCATATATTAAAGGACATCACCTAGAGGCCAACAAGCTCTTGATCAGAGAGAGATGGCGATATGGTGGAGGGATACTGAAGAGCAAGTTACAGAGGGTGGGGACAAGCTAATCCACCCACATCCAATGCAATTCTTAGAGAACATTCCTGAGCATAGCAAATGCGAAGAATGTGATGAATCTTGCCGTAATAAGGTCTATGGTTGCTTATCATGTCGTTACTTTGTCCATCCGAAATGTTATCCAATCGAGAAATTAGAGAAAGAAATCAAATCCTTGTGTCATCCCTGTCTTCTCAGCGGTACGTGCTATCGTTACATCAGGGGTGATTATATTGTTGATGTATATGTGTTAATAAATTTTCTTAATTTGGGGTTTTTAACTATAAATAATATATATTCATGGTTATGAAATTTTGTTGTTACGATAGCAACCTGATTAAATTACTTAGCTAATGTCGCACAAATGATTTAACATCCTACAGGATATCAGGTTCGTCTCCGTCCAATAGGATTCATGCCGCGGGAAATGAGGCTAGGGCCGAACCCACCCTTTACTATTGAGGTCCCTGCCCCATGCATCCTTTCTTCTTTTCGTTTGATCTTATTTTTATGATTGAAATTTGTATGTTTATTGAACAACACATGATGATTGCAATACATTCATACCTTAAGTTTCATATTGTTACCCATATGACTAACACAAGAGAGCTATTTATCCATTATTTTTCAACTTATTTACAAGAGAGCTATTTTTTATTTTATTTTTTTAATTTAAATTATAATTTTGGACCGGAATTACTATTCTGGCCGGAATACCGAAATCCGGCCGGAATTGACCGGAACGGCAGGAATTTGACCCGGAACAGAATAGATACCTATCCCATTCCGGTCACTATTCCGGCACGAAAAATTCCGGCCATTCCGGCCGGAACGGAACGAATTTTAAAACTTTGGTCCCAGCTCCTCAGGTCCCTGTCCCATGCATCCTTTCTTCTTTTCTTTTGATCTTATTTTTATGATTGAAATTTGTATGTTTATTGAACAACACATGATGATTGCAGTACATTCGTACCTTAAGTTTCATATTGTTACCCAGATGACTAACACAAGAGGGGGGGTGAATTGGGTTATATTTAAAAAATTAACAACTATAAATCAAATACACAATATAAAATATAAACAAAATACGAAACAACAATAAATATAAAGAGTAAGGGTAAGAGAGAAACAAACTCAGTGTATTAACGAGGTTCGGCCCCACTGTCTACGTCCTCGCCTCAAGTTACCCCTTGAGGATCTCTAAATTCACTATTCAACCTCTTTCAGGTGGAGATAGAAACCTATTACATATTTGAACAACACCGCTATAAAGGATCCATGTAAAATACTCTCTACACTTGCAATCACCTTACACATGGTGATTCAACTATTCCCTATGTAGAATGCTTTCTACACGCACAATGGTTATATACACCTTTTTACTGATACAAAAACTAATAGTGGGTAGGTTATCTTAAAAAAAACTACTCAATGAGTGAACTAAAAACAATACAGTGCAAACTGTATCTATCTCAAAATGAACAAAGTTTAAGACTCAATGTTTAGAGAATAGAGAATGAAAGTTTTGAATGAATGTTGTATGCTCTTGGTGTTGTAAATGTGAAGCTCTCAAATGATCTATTTATAGGCATATGAGACTTCATATTCAAATTTAAAAAAATTCATATGTCAAAGACAACATCATTCATTTTTCAAAAAATTCAAATAAAAGTTTCTTCTTTTTCATTTGTCAAAGACAACATCATTCACTTTTAAAAAATTTCAAACCTAATCTTTTTACTTTTTGCATATGACAAAAGGAGCACACTTTACTTTTCAAAATTTTCAAACATCTACCTTTTACGTAAGTCAAAAAGCGTATCAATCACTTTTGAAAATATTCAAATAAAACATACACATGTGAAAGATGACAATGAATCATCTTTACTATTTTCAAAATTTTCAAATAAAATCATTTACTTTTTGCATAAGTCAAAAAGAGCATCAATCACTTTTGAAAATATTCAAATAAAGCATGCACATGTGAAAGATGACAATCAATCATCTTTAATATTTTCAAAGTTAAAACATTTAATTATGTTATGCACATGTGAAAGATGACAATCAATCATTTTTCAAAATTTTCAAATTTAATTTTCAAAATATTCATGCACATGTGGAAAATGTATTTTAATACTTTATGATAAAATATTAATTTTGAGCCTTAATCCTAATTTTAAATTTTTAAGAGATTTACAATATTACTTTATGACTTTAATGTGAACTTGTTCTCTTCTTGCTCATGCTTGGTTCCTTGATGTGCCTGACTCCATTATGTAGATAACTTGAGCTTGAGACACATTTATTCTTTGAATTCATTTGTTATCATCAAAATCCATATGTAGATATATAATTACACGAAACTTGAAATCTTGAGTTCAACACATATATATATCTCTATTATAATAAGTGGCTATCTTCTCTCTATTCAAATTAAAAAAGATTCATATGTCAAAGACAACATCATTCACTTTTTTAAATTTTTTGCATTTATATTCTTTACTTTTCTATTGATCATACGCAAGCATTAAATTCATATCATGTAGGAGCATTTGTCATATTTTAAAAACATTGCAATACAGACTTCACAAAGTAGTGAGTCAACTTGTTGCATTAATTAATTTTTTTATAAAAAATAAAATTAGACAAATGTGTTTTGCACGTTGTTCCGTGTGTGTATATATATATATATATATATATATGACATATATATAAACTGTGTCTGTGACTCTGTATATTTTTCCAGGGAGGAATGAGAATACGGGCTTGCTGCAATGTTTGTGGCCAGCGTGCTGTGAGGTTTTCTACGATCTTTCATTGTAACGAGTGTGATTTCAACCTTGATTCTGAATGCATTGGTGTGAGCCCGGCTACGCCTAGCAATATTAAAACGGTGCCGGATTTGGAAGATGGGGACAAGGAACTTCAAAGTTCTACAAAATATTTTAGCCACGAGCATCCGTTGATACTCTACAATAACATACCTGGAGATCGAGTTTATTGTCGTGTATGTGGAAAGTACTGCTCCAATAATGCCTACGGTTGCTTACCATGCGCCTTCCTTCTCGATCCATCATGTGCTGAGCTAAAATTGCCGCTAAAGATCTACCATCCCTTTCATTTATCTCACCCTCTCTTCCTTCTCGAGCAAAAAGGTCCTCGTGGAAAATGCAATGCTTGTCGCAAGGATACCCCTTCCGTCGCCTACATTTGTCAGCATCACAATTGTAGTTTTTCCTTGGACATTATTTGTGGTGGAGTGAGAGTGCCTGCCATAAACTACGAGGCCCACAGTCACCTTCTACATTTTAGGGAGAGAACGGATGATCGAGTACTCAAGTGCAATGCTTGCGATAAAAGTTGTGAATCATCTATCTTCAGCTGTCTGTACTGTGATTGGAATATCCATTATACTTGTGGTCCATTACCAAATAGCATTACCCATGAATGTCACGAGCATCCACTCGTTCTTACAAATGCTCTTGCTGAACATGAAGATGAGATGGACGACGAATTTTATTGTGATGTTTGTGAGAAACACAGAGACCAACTATTGCGGAGTTATCAATGTATAGATTGCAATTTTGTTGCTGAAATTGGGTGTGTCAAATCTGAGGTAAGTTAGATATAAATTCCAATTTTTCAAAATTTGAAAGTGAAAGCTTTGATCTTCTAATTAAAAACAACGTTTCATTTCATTTAAGAAACCAATTAAGGTAAACTGATCTAGTATATTTTGATACTGCTTTATGTTTATTGGCTCTTAGGTAATGACATTGCTAAAGGGAAACTGTGGAGATCATGTAGAGTTAAGGGATCCTTTTGGGCAGCTTGGAAAGCTGATTATGCCGCCCGAAAACACAACAGAAGATCATATGATGGAAAACAAAGAAGAACAAAGTGAGCCGACTTTAAGCTTGTCTAAAGTTTTAAAGTCCTTGAATGGAGATGAGAGTAAGGAATTGAGAAGGGTTCTAGCAGAGGCTAGAGAGATTAGAACAGTTAATGCTGAAGAGAAATTCTTTAATGACCCTGGGGAAGATAATATTCTACGGTTTTCTGACAAGCATTACACACAATTTATAAAGTTTCTCGATCGGGGCACAGAGATTTCTGTAGAATCAAGGGACGGAGACGGAGGAGCTGAGGTTCTTTTTGGGAGTTTGGATAAAAAGTCTCACAGTGACTACTTTGCTCTTGAAGAAGAGGTTGTTACTGTTGAAGAACACTACAAGGCTGCTCGGACTTTTGCTCCTATCATGAGGATCTTGCTTTCCAAACACAGTGATATTCGCGTTGCCTCCAAACTAAGTCCAAATGTGAAACTATTTTTTCTTAACATGTTATGTGGTTGCATATACAGCATGAGAAACACCAAGGTTGTGGATATCACCACAGATATGCTTCTCATCTGGTGGACAAGCTTGAGAACTTGCAAAAAGGCAGGATTCGAAATTCAACCTCTCGTTGATCATCTTAAGAGAGTTGCACATGCTTTCTTTGGTCTTTATATTGGAAAACAAGCAGATAAAGTTGAGAGAGATATTGCAAAGCTTGAGGAACTAAAACGGAATCGTGATTTTATAGCCTCTTCTACAAAACCAGACTCAGTTAAGGAATGCTTGAGGGAAGCTTCGGTCTTGAAGAAAGGTAAAGCTATTACTGAACGATTATGGGATAAGTTGATATAGGCCGGTGTGAAAATTATTGTGTAATCTATTATCATTCTTGCGTATTTGTTTGTTTGTTTGTTTGTTTTTTTTTAAATCATATTTACTTCATTGCATCCATCGTGAATATGTGTAACACCCGTTCCGTAGTGTTATGAATAAAGCCATTTTTAGAAATATCAAGAAACTGGTATGTTACTGACTTTGATTTAAAATTTTTCTTCTTAAAAAAACACTACATAAAAAAGATTCCATAAATAAATAAAGTCAATCAAGTCGCATAGCCCTATCAAGAATAAGTTACTAAACTAAAATTATGAAACTGAGCATATGTTGTCATAAACTGTCTAGATCTCTGCCTCGTCTCCTTAGGCCAAGTCTTGTCCTACAGTTCCACCCTCATAAAAATTATCACATGGGGTGCTTAAAACATAAAATCATATAAAAATCAGTTGAATACTCAATAAACAATACATCATATAATCAACACATACATTTTGGTCACAAAATGGAAACTCATTTAAAGAATATATTCAAAATCTAAAATGACTTTAAGTGTAAGTCACTACCTAAAGTCCACTATAAAATTTAGTTTGTTACAACCAATTAAGAAAACTTACAAGAACCTTGAAATAACTAAATCTAACTTGTAACACTACGAGTATCCCACTCGAATCTCTATACCCTGGTAGCTCTAGTCCATCGATCTTTCTATAGTTTTACCACAAACACAACTCAATCTCTGCATTAGCGGTAGCTCTGAAAATCCTTTTGGCCAACAAATATGTCCACACCAATGGACATAGTAGTACTCGAACATGAGCACAATATGATGGAAGTTTGTTTATCAAGAGAGACTCAATTTTCAATGTACAATAAATCTCCTTAAGATTTTCTATCAAGAATACAATGAATATGACAACTCTGGCCTCTCTCCATGTCCTAATAGTCATGTATATTATTCTATATATACTTGGGGCTTGATTAGACTACTTAGAGAGTCCAAACCCTAACAAAAAAATGAATCTCAAAATTTTCACTTGAGCGAAGTGTCAAGTAACTGTCAAACGAGCATCTATCTAGCGTCAAACCTGTAAAATTTGGAATTCGAAGATCCATGTGAAACATGAATTTGTTGATAATTAAGTTAGCTTTCTGGCGCCACCAAGATAACCTTCATCCGATAAGGGAATCAAATATTATGGCTGATATACTCTAGTTAGGTCAATCTCATCAGATCTTGCAAATTTGGGATCTTTGCACTTTTTGTTCCAATTGCAACCTAGACTCTGCTCAACATATTTATAACTCAATCGAACTAAATTTTCTCATAAGAACATGCCAACATATTATTTTTACATTATCATAATGTTTCACGGAGGCTTCAGTGTTGGAGCATGGTAAAGCAATTACTAAATCAGTCTGGTGGTAGAGGCAGGGTGTTGAAAGTTTATTTGCGTGTATTTATGTTTATTTACTCTGTATCACTTTGCCTCATTGTTTCCTCTCTATGTATGTCTTTCCAAAGTAAAGTTAATTCGTAGTATTCAAATCAAAGCATTATGACAATAGGTTATCCATCAAGATTTGTAGGACACTCATTTTCATATACGATTGCCAATGTCCTCAATACTTTAGCAATGCCCTGGAAATGTACCTTTTTGTAACGTGTATATCACAACCAAACCTCAAATAAATAAAAAAAGGTTTATAATTCTTATATGAGATCAGAGGTAATTTTAACAGCGAAACTTATCACAACATTTCATCAGTAGGAATCAGACAAATTGATAAATGCATTCTTATATATGATAGACCCCATCAAAGAACATGATGGGAAAAGGGCCGTCAAATCCTTACTTCTACTAAACATTGAACACATCAAAGTTAGTATAACCAAACCATAATCCGTCCACAGAAATGGAAGATGCATCTAGAAACACGCACCCTGCTAATGTCACAACTCCTCCAGGAATTCGTCATCGCATATCTTGCAGAATAATCAACTTCAGGCTCCTAGTGGTGGTGCTCTTGAATATAGCGTAGGCCACAATATTTGCAGGTTGCTGGCTCATTAAGGTCAAGGCATATGAACTCAATTGGGTGACCAAGTGCCGGATTGCTGTCTGAAACCAGAAACGAGTAAACCCCTTGTAAATATATCCATTGTGATGGATTGAGTTACTACTCATGGAACCAAGAATCCACACACGGCGGAGTCTTTAGTGATTTTTTTTTCTCCGGTCCCGTGCACTGCACCCCTGGAAAAGAAACCACTAAAACAATTAGAATCTACAAACTAACCTCCTTCGCAAGCAACAATCCTGCCCTCAACTTTGATAGGTGGAACTTCATTGATCAACTCCATTGGGGACTTCTTACTTGTATCCAAAAAATAAAAGTGAAGTATAAATGTTCCTATAACAAAAATTTCCTAAAATTCAAAAGGACCATGAAGACAGAAAGGAAACAAAGGCAAAGCAAGCATATTCATACATATGGGCAAGGTTTAAAGAAAAAAGTGGGGTAGAAGGGTGATGCCCAAGAGAGTGGTGGATCTATTGGCTTGTTGGAAAGCATTTATGGGCAGCCATCACATTGCTAATATTTGGAAGATGGTTCCTCTATGCTTAATGTGGTGTTTATGGCTAGAAAGGAATGGACGTTGTTTTGATGACAGAGAACGCTCGTCAGGAGAATTTAGAGATTTTTTCCTTCAAACACTTCGCTTTTGGGCGAAAACTCGTATACTGAATGGGGATATTTTAAAAGTTTCTGTTTTAGACAACGTTAGTTCCCAGCTCATAGCTTGTATTTAGGTGTTTCCGCTTGTATACTTAATGTGTATTTGGGCTATGCCTATCTACTTGCATTAATAAAATCTCTTATTACTTATCAAAAAATAAATTAAGTCCCTTCAATGAATGGATCAAGAAAGTCAAACTCGCAACAGGCTCAATCAACAAAGGTAATCAAATCAACTAAGAGAGACAAAGAGGCACAAGGTAAGGAGGATGTAATGACCATAACGTGATTAACACTGACTGAAAGTGAGCTTGTGCTCGACAATAGTACAAGCCGGGATTGATAGTGAATTGTTGAAACCATGGACCACAATTGTTCATGAGAGAGAGATTTAGATCAGCACTCAGTCTGAAAGTGATCTTGGAATGGACTGAGTTTTTATTGATTTTATGTCTTCGAATTTTCCCTCTCTTTTCTAGGCCGGTGCTTTCCCTTATATACACCTTGTGTACTTGAATTGAGCCCTGAGCTTTTATAAAAACTGACTTATGAAAAAGAAAAAAAAAATACATATACCGGTAACAGCCGGACGTGCAGAAGTTTGGAAGTGTCCAATTGTTAAAATAAATTCAAGGATATTTTTTCCCATCATCTTAGATTTTATCATAGATAGAGAAATCTAAAATTATGCTTAGCAATAGATTTAACTGTAAAGTGGTGATACATGAATGACTGGGATCACAATTTTCACACGCCATGGTAAAAACCTTTTTCAAATAACAAGCCATTCCAATTAATATAAAACAATAAAATTGACACCATTTGACGAGAAACTCATATTATATTTTACAACAAACAAGAGAACCTTGAAAAGTTCAGATCAAAGAATCCAATTTTTTACAATTATAACACTCCATACTTTTTGGTTTCAGCAAATTCTCAACTGACCAACATATAACTTTAGGTACATAAATTTTAGGGATTGGAAACGGAAATAAAAATGTACCTACATCCATTTGGCGGTGTGGTTTCCGATTACGCTTTTAACGAGGCAGAGGCTTCTGGCTGTTGATAAAAAATTCGACGATCTAATTAGGGGTTTTGAATAGACTCGACGCCATTCCGAATTTCTGAGAGAGAAAGGGAAGGAGAGAGCGACCAAGAGTCGAGTAGGAGGAGGAAATGGCGGAGTTGAAAGCTGGGTGGGCATGGCCTCACCACAAGGCCCATTAAAAACATAGGTCCAAGAGATAACTGTTAAGGCTCATTTGGATATCTATAAAGATGGGATGAATTAAGAATGGTAATAAAATAATATATAAATAATAATAAAATAATTTAAGTTAGAATATTTTATAAAATTTTGAAAGATGAGATAAAAATTAAAATATGATAAAATTAAAATATTGTTATAATATAATTTTTGTTTTAAAATTTGAAAAAAATTAAATTATTTTTTGTTTTTTTGTTTGAAAACTTACTAAAGTTGTATGTGTTATGCAACTTATCACCTCACGCTATTTACCATAAATATTTTAAATTTTTATTTTATTTTGCTTATAATTTTTTATTTTAGTCTTATTAAGTTAATTGAATTATTTTACATATCATCTATATACCTCACACTTATTATGAAAAAAAATTAAAAGAGGTGTGGTATGTAGAATTTTAAGGAGAACTATTCTTTAAATATTAAAATAAAATAAAATAAAATGACAGGCAATTGCTATCCAAACAGCCCGTTGGGTCCATTCCAATATACCTCACACTTATAGCATCTCTTGTTTTCCATTCCAAAAATCTTAACCCGCGTTGGGTCCTTCTGGGACCTCTCATTTGACAAATTGTTTTTATTGAAAGTTTAAAAAAGTTTTTTTTTTTTTTTTTTTTGTTAATTTTTTTTTCCGGAGTGAATATTATTTTATTTTTGAAAAAAAAAATTGTTGATAAATCTCTATGCAGGACGCCAGGAAACCTGATCTTTTATAAATTCAAAAAGTTTACTGAAATTATCTGACGTTTTAACCTAAGAAAGTTTAAAAAAATATGATTTTTTTAATAAAAATGCTTAGCAATTATAAAAATTAAATTACATACTTTAAAATTATCCTTAGGTAACTGTTTGAAATGCAGCACATTTTTTTTTTGAGTTAAAAAAAAGTAATTAAAATGGGATGAAAACTAGTGTCAATTTCATCTGCTTCTTCCACTCTAATACTTCATCACAAAGTTAGTAGGGGTGCTACCCGCATCATACTGTGCGGGATAGCCCCCGCACCACATCCCGCCCAACATGGTGCGGTGGTGGGGTTTTCCCATTCGTCTCCCGCCCCCGCATTGTGACGGCCCCAACTCCCACGTACGGACACGTGGAAATTGAGACGTTGGGATGATGATAACACGGATCACACATCCCATCGCCAAGTGCCAAGTGTGTGTACATGCAACATGTGTACAATAAACCACGCAACGGATAATAAAGTCTTACAAATAAGTACCAGAATTTTATTTAAATACAAACTAGCTTAAAACACACGTAATAAAATATTCCAAGTTCAACACTGTTTCAGATACCAATTACATATCATAAAAACAACTAAAAATAATATCCAAAGGTAAAACAACTCCAAGGTTAGTACTCTGGCAGAGCCACCTCCTCAGGCTCAGTCTCCTCCTCCTCATCTGCAACAAAGTCTATGGTACCCAAGACGGTACTGCAAGTAAGTAATAATCCAAACAAATCTCAAGATAAAAATACATTTATACAATAACCAAAAGCATGAATATGATGCCATATGCATATGTCCCGAAAATCCACATTTTTTCCACGTATGCCAAAATCCCATTTTGGACCAAAACATTTCATTTTCCAACTCATTTCCTCACCATCATCCCAGATAATGGCCTAAAAACCAATCTCACCATTTTTTCAAAAAATAACCCATTAACCAAACTATCAGAGCACTGTAGGCGGGAATCGCAGGCGGGACTCTGCCACCATCCTTGCTCACCACCATCCCTACGCGTGCACTGTAGACGGGAATCGCAAGCGAGACTCTATCACCATCCCTGCTTACCACCATCCCAACACCGCATGCACCGTAGGCGGGAATCATAGGCAAGACTCTACCACCATCCCTGTTTACCACCATTTCTACATGTGCCTCTGACTCAACTAGTCAATCCAATCGTTCAAATATACCAAAAAACATTTCTTGCTTGAAAACCCAATTTTCAAGTTCCAACACATGTACATGCATGCAATTACACGAAAACTCAGTTTTCCTTTTCAAACATGAACATGCATGCACTATGCAATACAAACATCAAGACACAAAATATCCAATAAATCTCAACATCAACCAATATAACTAACTCCATCCTCAAATCCATCTGACCCCCGACTCCTCGGACTCAGTCCGGAATAACCAATCAGTCATAATTTATTGTTAAAGCAAAAATATATTTTAATCTAAAAGAAAGTTTGGAAAATACTTACAGCGCTATATGATAATTTCTGAAAGATCGCTGCAAACGGCGAATAAAAAGCAACGTAACAATGAAAAAACACTGTGGCCATGGGTTGCAAAATACCCACTTTTGAATGGGGACGAACCAAGGTTTGAGATTGATAGGGAATAGCTTAGAGGTGTTTATGAAGCTAGTGGAAGAGAGGGTTGGCTGTGGGTGGCGGCGAAAACGGCGGTGGAAGGCCAAAATACCCAAAATGGAAAGTGAGGTTCTGGGAGCTGCTCTGGCAACGGATTGGAGCCGAAAATAGGTGGTTTAGGACGGCAAGAGGCCGATGATGAAGTGGTGAAGAGGTGGTGGCCAGAGATGGAACGACGGCAACGGAATGACTAAAAAACCGTGCAACTTGGAGGAGCCCACGGCTGCTAACGGTAGTCTGGATGGGGCTGAGATTTGGTGGGGAGGTTCATCGGCCGGAGGAGAGTCGAACGGTGGGGGTGGTGCACCGCACGATGGCGACCGGCGGCTGGTCTGGGTTGATGACGGAAAACAACGTGGACGGGGAGAGAGAGAGAGAGAGAGAGAGAGAGAGTTCGAGCGGGAGAGAGAGAACCGGGGGAAAAGAGAAAGAAAAAGAAAGAAAAAAAAAAAGAGAAAAGAAAGAGAAAGGAAAAAGAAAAAAAGAAAAAGAAAAGATAGGGAAAAGAAATGAGATCCAGTCCTCACCTCTGGAGTCTAGAAACTGATCCAATGAAAACAACTTGAAAAGCTATAAATCGAATAAAATAAACTAAACACAACATCAGACTAAAATATAATAAATAACTAGTAAAAACTAACAACATAATTTTAAATAAAAAAACTAAAATATATTAAACATCAATTTAAACTGAAAACAATAATTAATATTAAGAAAGTTCTACAAAATAAAGTTCACAACTAAATAAATTCAATTAAAAGCCTATAATTTAAAATAAAAGAACCAATATTTTAATTAAATTAAAATACTCTTTCAGTGAAAATACACGTAAAAACGGAGTATCACATCCTCCCCCACTTAAAATAAATTTTGTCCTCGAAATTTGTGAGATCAAACATCAGCGCTAAACATGATACAATATACAATTCAGAGTATACTTGAGAAAATCATACCATCAACCATTCCCAAACAAGTATGAATAATGCTCTCCCCAAATATACTCCTATAAGCAATTCCATCATATTTGTACTAATCTCCCAGCGACGCATCACGTCTAGAACTCTTAAAGCGGTCACGTAAACCGAAATCACCATATCCACAAGACCCTCAAAACCGCACCCAAGTAAATTCCAATAATTATTACTTCTTAGAATGGATTGATTTAACCTCAATCAACTCTTATGCTATATCCTCGAAACATTCATTGTATACTATATCTTGGTAACCTAATAGTCACTTTCAAAATAAACCATCAATCAACATAATTTGTACAACCAAATGATTAATTTCTTACTAAAACTTCAAGTCACCACTAATTTCTCAAAATCAGCACAAAATTTGAATACCTAATTATCTCCAAAAATCTTGCTTCCGCGCGCACTCTAATAACTCGCCAAAATGCAAAAAAGACTATGTCCTTATAAATTAACACCTATCAAACCACTTCTTCCAAGCCAAAAATAAACAAGGACTTTGTATTCTCCAGGTCTATAAACTCAACTATTACACGTCCTTAGACAAAGCCAATACTTCTCCCACTTACAAGTGATTCATTCCTATCATATTCATCATCTAGATCTATATCCTCGAAATTAATAAAAAAATCATCTCCTAAATTCTCACCACCTAATATCCCCAAACTCGGTATGGATCAATCCTAAAACCTGTCACTATAACCTCAAGCTAGACCAATCATTTTTCAAAATAGATCGATATTTTCAATCCTTAGACAAACACACGAACTAGATCAACATCATCAATCCTAAAAACACACACACTAGGTCATTACCTTTAATCCCCAAAGAAATATTCTCCTTGATAATTCCCATATCCATCATTCACTATGTTCAACCCCATTTTAATGGTTACAAACTAATCAATCTCCAAAATAATTCATACTCGTACACCAATCCTATGAAATTAAAAACTTCAATCTCATTATAGATCAATCTTTCAAATCTACAATCACATAACCTTAAATTATGCAAAATTCCATTTCCAAAATCCGTCAGGTTGATGAACTTATATCCAATAACAAAACAATTGACTTCCAAAACTTTCAAAATCTAAAATTTTAAATAATAACCAATCATTTCCTAAAATCTGTAAAACCTTAAGGTTGTGTTTGGTCACTTGAAATTTTCATCTCAAACTCAAAATTTTCATCTCATCATTACAATTTTCCCAAATCCCCATACAAAATATAATAAATAATTCAACTTTTTCTTAACTTTTTCAAATCCCAAAACAATAATAATATTAAAATATAATATTTTAATATTTTATTTTAAAACTCAAAATTTTCATCTGAGAATTCTTAGTGGCTAAGCAGATCCTAAAACTTTGTTGAAATTCCATAAAATCTATCCTCGAAATTTGTTGATCTTACAACCTACTACATTACAGACCATTTCATAAACTCCACAGAACCAAAGAGCTCAATCATCCTACTTCCCTAAGAGATCACCCAGATCATGCTATTCCTTCAAGCCTCGATAATATAAAAACAAACCACACAAGGCATTCATCATGAAATATTAGGTTATACACATACTTGCCCTGACTCCAGCATCCTGAGTCTCCGGAACCTCGCCTCCAAAGGTACCAAGAGTCACTACGTACATCCGAGCCCGAACTAATTGCCTCTGGTTAGTTCTACCACCGCGACGAGCTCCATGGCTTCCTTGAACTCGACTCGGGCACTCACGAGCAAAGTGCCCCGTCTGACCGCATTCAAAACAATGGTTCCTACCCAGACGACACTCACCTCCATGAGCTCTATTACATCTGCCACAAACTAGAACTCGGCCTCCCATACGCACATCGAAGGCTACCAACGATCGGATTCCTGTCCTCTGTATAAACTTTTGTGGTGACCCAGAACTGCTTCCTTCACCATCAGTATTTAGCCTCTTCTGACCTGGAGGGGAACCTATGCTCAAATTAATCTCACGCACTGCAAAAGTGGCCAAATCAACTAATTCCTGAAAAATGGCAATCCGGTGGCAAACTACTATTCTGCGTATGTCTGGTCGCAGATCCTCCTGGAAATGCTTGGCCTGCATCTCCTCCGTAGCGATGAGATGAGTAGCAAATCGCCCAAGCTCTACAAATCTCCGGGCATACTATTCCACGGTCATGCTTCCTTGGACCAAACTAGTAAATTCTCTCGCTTTTTGCCACCTCACAGAAGCGGGAAAGAAGCGATCATTAAATTTATTTTTGAAGCGCTGCCAAGACACAGCGGCAAAGGACCCCAACTCCAACACTAACATTTCTCTTTTTGTCTCCCATTATTCAGAAGCAGTACCTTGTAACAAATAACTTGCATAGAGCACTTGTTGGGCCTCAGTGCAACCACAGACTTCAAATGTCTTTTCCAAATATCTGATCGACTTTCCAACCCGAAGTGGATCCTCTTCTCCCGTGAAAGCCGGGGTTCTATGCGTTAAAAGGTGCTCATAGGTGCATCCAGCTTGCACCGCTCTACTTTGCTCCCCTTGCTGCAGAAATGCAGTCATTCGATTTAATGCTCGGGCTATGGCGTAACTTCCATCGCCTCCCGATAAATCATCCTGAGGTTTCTCAGAAGGCCTTCTTGGTCATACTATCTTCCTGCCATAACACAATCTTTGACCCCGTTTAAATATCAGACAAAACAAACAACACAAAACCAAAACCAAATAACAATAAAATAAAAACAAGTAAATAAATAAATAAATATATTAAAATCAAGATAACTCAAATAAAATCAAAATAACAAGCTTCAAATAAAATAAATTTTAAATCACAACTTTAAAAACTTTCTAGTACCTCACCTACAGGACATGTGGTTTTACCCAGAGCCAAACCGCTCTGATACCACCTGTGACGCCCCCAACTCCCACATACGGATACGTGGAAATCGAGACGTCGGGATGATGACAACACAGGTCACACATCCCATCGCCAAGTGCCAAATGTGTGTACATGGAACATGTGTACAATAAACCACGCAACGGATAATAAAGTCTTACAACTAAGTACCAGAATTTTATTTAAATACAAACTAGCTTAAAACATACGTAATAAAATATTACAAGTTCAACATTGTTTCAAATACCAATTATATATCATAAAAACAAATAAAGATAATATCCAAAGGTAAAACAACTCCAAGGTCAGTACCTTGCTCAGCCTCCTCCTCCTCATCTGCAACAAAGTCTACGATACCCAAGACAATACCATAGGTAAGTAATAATCTAAACAAAGCTCAAGATAAAAAAACATTTATACAATAACCAAAAGCATGAACATGATGCCATATGCATATGTCCCGAAAATCTACATTTTTTTCACGCACGCCAAAATCCCATTTTGGCCCAAAACATTTCATTTTCCAACTCATTTCCTCGCCATCATCCCATATAATGGCCCAAAAAACAATCTCACCATTTTTTTTTTCAGAAAATGGCTCATTAACCAAACCATCAGAGCACTGTAGGCGGGAATCGCAAGCAGGACTCTACCACGATTTCTGCTCACCACCATCCACGCTCACCACCATCCCTAAGCGTGCACCGTAGGCGGGAATCGCAGGTGGGACTCTACCACCATCCCTACGCCGCGTGCACCGTAGGCTGGAATCACAGGCATGACTCTACCACCATCCCTACACGTGCCTCTGACTCAACTAGTCAATCCAATCGTTCAAATATACCAAAAAATATTTCTTACTTGAAAACCCAGTTTTCAAGTTCCAACACATGTATATGCATGCAATTACACGAAAACCCAGCTTTCCTTTTCAAACATGAACATGCATGCACTATGCAATGCAAACATCAAGACACAAAATATCCAATAAATCTCAACATCAACCAACATAACTAACTCCTTCCTCAAATCCATCCGACCCCCGACTCCTCAGACTCAGTCCGGAATAACCAACCAGTCACAATTTATTGTTAAAGCAAAAATATATTTTAATCTAAAAGAAAGTTTGAAAAATACTTACAGCGCTATATGATAATTTTCGAAGGATCAACGAGCTACAAACGACGAAGAAAAAACAACGTAACAGTGTAAAAACACTATGGCCGTGGGTTGTAAAATACCCACTTTTGAATAGGGACGAACCAAGACTTGAAATTGATAGAGAATAGCTTAAAGGTGTTTATGAAACTAGTGGAAGAGAGGGTTGGCCGTGGGTGGCGGCGAAAACGGAGGTGGAAGGCCAAAATACCCAAAACGGAAAGTGAGGTTGTGGGAGCTGCTCCGGCAACGGATCGGAGCTGGAAATGGGTGGTTTAGGATAAAAGCTATAAATCGAATAAAATAAACTAAACACAACATCAGGCTAAAATAAAATAAATAACTAATAAAAACTAACAACATAATTTTAAATCCAAAAACAAACTAAAATAAATTAAACATCAATTTAAACTGAAAACAATAATTAATATTAAGAAAGCTCTACAAAATAAATTTCACAACTAAATAAATCCAATTAAAAGCTGATAATTTAAAATAAAAGAACCAATATTTTAATTAAATTAAAATACTCGTTCAGTGAAAATATGCGTAAAAACGGGGTATCACACGCATCCCGGGGGCGGGGTGCGAAGTAAATACTCGTCCTGCCTTGCCTCATTTTCANGATCGGAGCTGGAAATGGGTGGTTTAGGATGGCAAGAGGTTGATGATGAAGTGGTGAAGAGGTGGTGGCTGGAGGTGGAACGACGGCGGCGGAACGGCTCAAAAACCGTGCGGGTTGGAGGAGCCCACGACGGCTAACGGCAGGACAGATGGGGCCAAGATTTGGTGGGGAGGTTCACCGGCCGGAGGGGAATCGAATGGTGGGGGTGGTGCACCGCACGGTGGCGACCGGCGGCGGGTCTGGGCTGATGACGGAAAACGTTAAGAAAGCTCTACAAAATAAATTTCACAACTAAATAAATCCAATTAAAAGCTGATAATTTAAAATAAAAGAACCAATATTTTAATTAAATTAAAATACTCGTTCAGTGAAAATATGCGTAAAAACGGGGTATCACACGCATCCCGGGGGCGGGGTGCGAAGTAAATACTCGTCCTGCCTTGCCTCATTTTCACTTTAAAAAAATACAACTTTTTTTTATATTTAAAAGTTATTTCTAGATCCAAAAGTGATCAAAAATATATTTTTAGATCCAAGTTGTAAATTTAAATTTTGTAAATATAACTATAATTTAAAAATTTTATAATTTTTAAATTTGCTAATGCATATTTTGTAAACAAGTCTAACAAATTGTAATATATATTTATATATACATAGTTTGTAAAGATATATTTATATATATAAACATATATTTATGCTTTTGTATATATATATATATAAATATTTATGCTTTTGTATATATATATATATATATAGGGGGCGGGGTTGGGCCCTCCCCGTCCCCCGCCCCCGCGGGGGGGACTAGATGCGGAGCGGGGCGAACGGGGGCGGGCAAGGGGGTGAGGGGCCCCACTGCCCACCCCTAATAATAATAAATTATCTAGAGTAGGTTGTTTTATTTTATTTTATTCAAATTAAAATTTTTATGATTATGTCTCTTGCTTAATTGAAGAGCAAAATTGAATCACAGATGAAGCACTAAAACTGTATATATATAATTATGTATACTTGGGAAATTGAGTGTAAAGTTTCCACTATAAAATAATGTGCATGGATTAAGGGACATCACTTGGAGGACAACGAGCTTTGATCAGAGTCAGAGAGAGAGAGAGAGAGAGAGAGAGGGAGATGGAGATTGCAGGCTTAGAGATAAGGCGGAAGCTGGATACTGAAGAACGAGTTACAAAGGGTGGGGACAAGCTAATCCACCGACATCCAATGCAATTCTTAGAGAACATTCCTGAGGATAGCTTATGCAGCGAATGAGGAAAATCTTGTGGTAATAAGGTCTACGGTTGCTTACAATGTCATTACTTTATCCATCCGCACTATCATCCAGTCCAGAAAGAGAAAGAAGTCCAATCCTAGCTTGTGTCATCCCTGTCTTTTCTTCGGTACGTAGTATTGTTACACCAGGGGTGATTATATTGTTGATGTATATGTTTTTATATATATTCATGATTTTTTTGTTACGATAGCAACCTGATTAAATTACTTAGCTAATTTAACATCCTACAGGATTTGTGGTTCGTCTTAGAACATCAACATACAAGCAGAACAACTGCACTGAGGTCCCTGTCCCATGCATCATTCCTTCTTTTCTTTTGATTTTATTTTTATGATTGAAATTTGTATGTTTATTGAACAACACATGATGATTGCAATACATTTATACCTTAAGTTTCATATATGTGACTCTGTATATTTTGCCACGGAACATTGGTTTGGTATAATTTTTGTGGCCAGAGTGCTATGAGGGGTAGTAGGGCCATCTTTCACTGTAACAAGTGTGATTTCAACCTTGATTGTCAATGCATTGATGTGAGCCCGGCTACGCCTAGCAATATTAAAACGGTGCCGGATTTGGAAGATGGGGACAAGAAACTTCAAAGTTCTACAAAATATTTTAGCCATGAGCATCCGTTGATACTCTACAATAACATACCTGGAGATCGAGTTGCATGTCGTATATGTGGAAAGTACAGGTCCAATAATGCCTACAGTTGCAGATGCTTTCTTTGGTCTTTATATTGGAAAACAAGCAGACAAAGTTGACAGAGATATTGCAAAGCTTTACGAAGATATTGCAAAGCTTTACAAAGATCTGGAGGAACTAAAACAGAAACGTGATTCTATAGCATCTGGTACAAAACGTGACTTAGTGGACAAATGCTTGAGGGAGGCTTCGGTCTTGAAGCAAGGTAAAGCTATTACTGAACGATTATGGGATCAGTTGATATAGGCCGGTGTGGAAATTATTATTATTATTATGTAATCTATTAGCATTCTTGTGTAATTGTTTGTTTCTTTTCAATATCTACTTCACCGCATCCATCGTGAATATGGATGGCTCGACAGTGACTTTGCATTTCTTATCCCATTTAATCATGTACATATAATACAATACTAAGGTCTCGGTAACCATGTTTGAACTAAGAATCTATACTACTTTGATACCATGTGAAATTATTTGTTATTTTAAAAAAAGTTCAAAACAGTGAAAAGAGTTAGATTTCATTATTTATATATATTCTTAACAGAAATTGATAGACGTACGTAGAAAAAGAAAAAATGATCCAAAGATTCAAAGAATCTTCACTTAAAATGAACCTATGTATAGATGGATGTTGAAAAATAGTGCATGGTTTTTGTACGTGCGGCAAAGGGATTTAGTGCAACTTGGTTTGGATTTTCCACGAGTTTTTTTGGCTGTTGGGTCGGTTTTTGGGCTGTGTATGGGCTTATCAAAAGGGTCGGCTTAACCGGATTCTTGGACCTATGGACTTGATTAGAAATCTCCGAAACCAATTTCAGATAATAATAGTTTATGGGCTTATTGAATATAGCCTGTTAAACCTAATTTGGCCCAATAAAAATTGTCGCTATTTTCCTTATATTATCGGATTAGGGTGTTACAGTCTCTCCACTTTATAAAAATTTTGTCCTCCAGATTTACTAGCACCTCGAGCAATTCATAAATACTTATCCATCACATCGATTCCATGTCTATTTTAATCCGGGTTTTGCCATGCAAAAGCCTTGGTTTTTAACGCACTCTGCACACCCTCAATGTCATAGTGACGTGGATTAAGTTTAAATAAAAAAATAAAACAAAAAGCACAAAATCCATCGCAAAGACAACAAAATAAAAAACCTAGAACTTGGATCTCGATTTCGTACTGCCACCAAGCTCGTCTCTGGTCTTCTTCAATTGTGTTTTCCTTTTGTTTATTTTTTGCTGCTCTGTCTGAATAGAATTTTGCTAAAAAGTTGAAGAAGGGTCGTCGGAGTGGTCATCGGGAGTGGGCTGTTTCAGTACTGTATTGCTAACTTCTTTTGATGATGGATTTGCATTTCAAAAGGTTTTTTGCTCATCAGATTCTGGCATAAAATGCTTCCAACAAATGTAATATATTTTCCACGAAAGACTTCTAATTTTTTTTGCAGATAATCTACTCAGACGGATTTTGATAGCAACAATATTGCACATTAGCTCAATGAAATGTTTGGGATAAAAGTACATTCTATTAGTAAATTTAAAATAATTTCAACTACAAAGATTCTTAAGGTTCGGTTTGGTAAACAAAATTTTTTTTTATCTCAAACTCAAAATTGTCATCTCATCATTACAACTTTTCTAAATCCTCATACAAAATATAATAAATAATTCAACTTTTTCTTAACTTTTTCAAATTTCAAAATAATAATAGTATTAAAATATAATATTTTAATATTTCATCTTAAACTCAAAATTTTTATCACACTTACCAAGCAGAACTAGTTTGTGAAGTTAGAAAATTTTCGTATGTAAAAATATTAAAAATATGGTAGCTGAACATGAGTTTCTTTAAAGTCAATAAATTTAGAAAAACCCACAAACTAGACCCAGAAAAAAATTTAGAGGTTAAGTCAATGCCACAGCTTGAAGAACCAAAAAATGAGAATCATATTGGAGATGATTTGAGTAACCTACTCATGCCGATTTGGTGGCCTGAGAAAGTGAAGCAGGCTGAAGGAGATAGAGAAAAGGGGTCGACGGGAAGGAGAAGGAGAACATGAGTTATGGACAAAAATGACAATTTACTTTTTCAAACCGTCCCTTTTTTCACACACCTGGTCTGCCATGTATGAGGGTGTGCGGTGTGAAGGAATAAACCGGCTTGTGAGTAGATTTTTCCTTTTAATCCTCAATCATTTTGTAGAACCTAATATTTCAAAATTTTAGCCCGGTGCTTCACATTCCTCCCTTTAGGCATGCCGGTTCATGCACATTATAGCGATTATGATACCCTCCAGTGTCCAATTCAGGTAAAAAACTATAAATCTCAACAACAAGCTGAAAGGGAATAGGTACGGGTTTCAGCAGATTCAGAGGAGGGGATGGTTGTATTGGATGCTGTGCACCAACCCGGTAGGGAGGGAAATGAGATAGAACGAGATCAGAGGAGGAAAAAAGAGCGGGAAGGCAATATGTACGAATCTAAGGAAGTTGGGCCAGATAATGTAGGTGGGCCTGAAAGATGGCCGGATCCAAACTTTATCTTTTTTAAACCCAATGACCCGATTTTAGCCTCTCCAACGGCTAACTCTTTTACAGAAGGGGAAGATAGAGGTGTTTGCCCATTACAGGCCTCTCTCTGTCAAAGAGAAGGTCGAAGATGGAAATGGCAAGCCCGGGATCAAAAGAAACCAGCTTCGTCCTCTATAGTTACCCCTTCCCAAGGGGAGAAGTGGCCATGGAGGTAAGAATCGATAACTCTAGTCCTTCGAAAAGATTAAAAAAGAGTTAGTTGCATGGTATACGTGTAGAGGATAGACTCTCGACGGAAATGGTGGTGGCTGCAAGGCAACCCCACCAGGGATTATGAGGATCCTAAGTTGGAATTGTCGGGAACTTGGGAACCCTCAAACAGTCCAAAGCCTTTACCTAATGGTAAAGAAAAAGAACTCTGAAGCGGTTTTCTTAATGGAAACCAAATTATCATACTCTAATGCTCATAAGATTGCTAAAAGGTTTAATTTTAATGGTTGTGTTGCTGTGGAAGCAATAGGAAGAAGTGGTGGTTTTATGCTGTTGTGGAAGAAGGAAAGCCTTATTGATTTAGTCAATTATTCCCAACGCCACATCAATGTGTGTGTAAATGATGATTCAAACAATAACCCTTGGCTACTGACCTGTTTTTATGGTCACCCAGTTTCACATCTGAGGAGCAGGACCTAGGAGTTGCTATTATCTTTTAAGCCTGAGGTTGGCGGGTGGGGAGTCATAGGTGATTTTAATGAGGTGCTCTTCTGTGATGAAAAAGAGGGGGGAAATCCCAGGAGGGAAAATCTTATGAGACAGTTTAGAAATACTATGGAGGTAGGGAAACTGTTTGATCTGGGCTGGAAAGGCAATAAATATACATGGAGGTACTGTCATGAAGATGATTCATTTACAAGGGAGAGACTTGACAGAACAGTAGCGAATGAGGGGTGTAAAGCTTTGTATCCGGTGCATTCAGTTGAGACTCTTCCAGCAATATGCTCTGATCATAGCCCAATTTTGCTGAACTGTAGTACTGAGAGGGGCTTAGGTCAAAGATGGCCTTACTCTTTCAAGTATGAGGCCAGCTGGAACAAGGAGAAAGGATGTAGCGAGACAATCACTGAGGCTTGGAGTAAACAGGTGGGTTGGGGTAATAGTCTAGAGAGGTTAATGTGCAAATTAGTATATACACAAGAAAAACTTAAACAATGGAGTAGAAACCTTCAGAGGGAGAGACTTGAAGCATTGAGAGTGAAGTCCCACCAACTGAATTTGTTACAAAGATATGCAGGGCCGGGTAATGTAAGAGAACAAAAGCAGCTCCAAGTAGAGATTGATCACTTGTTAAACCAAGAAGATACAAAGTGGAAACAAAGAGCAAAAAAACATTGGCTAGAAGGAGGTGACAGAAACACAAAGTTTTACCACTCATGTGTAAACCAAAAAAAAAAAAAAAACAACAGGCTCAATTAAAACCTAATAAGAATTTCCTTCGTATAAAATAGTAAATAGAACTCTTCATATAAAATAGTAAATAGAACTCTTCACGTAATTAAAAAAAAAAAAGAAAAAAAAGAATTCTCAAATAAATTGCAACATAAAACTTTCCCAAGTTCAGGATCCTTAATGTTACACTTAATTCAGGAAAGAAATCCAGCTTGCCCTTATCTCTGCTTTGTTCAAAGAACTTGCAAAATTCTTTATGTCCGGTTTGATCAATGTAAAATAAATCACAAGATTAAGAGGAACGTAACTTTTGCATAAAATTAAAATGATAAGTTCTTTGGGTAAGAATTCATCGATCCCAATTTACTATTTTTAATGATGTAGATGGAGAGATATCACCTCAAGGGCAACGCGAGCTCTTTGAGAGAGATCAGAAAGAGATAAAAAGAGGTGCGATTAACTGTAGTAATCACGGATGGATTCGGATGAAAGGAAGGAGATCACCTCAAGGCCCATGGGCCATTCGGAGTTGTCAACTGCTATCAGCTGTTTCAGACGTTCCGACTACGTCCGGACACTACAAGAAAACATGCTTTTTACAACGTCAAAAATGGTCGCAAAAAACCCACTTAATTGCTGGAAATAATTTTTTCCAGGACTTTTTTGAGCGCTGCATAGTAGTCACAATTGTATACTTATAAATAAAAAGAGCGATAGATAATAGTCGCTGGAAATATTCAAGTATTTCCAGCGAAACCTAGCGCTGCAGATATAGACGAAATCGCTCCCATTGTGTGTTCCAACTTTCCAATAAATCGCTGGAAAAAATATTTCCAGCGTAATAATAATGTTGGAAATAGCATTAACTCGCTGGAAATAAAATGAAATTTTTGCAGCCCAATATAAGGCGCTGGGTATATCACAATACTTTTTGCAGCGTTTTAATATTACATTGGAAATAATACTTTTTCCAGCATTTTTAAACGCTGCAATTTAATCTTTTTCCCAGCGTATGATGACGTACTTTCCCAGCATATTTTCAGCGGTTGTAAACGCTGCAAATTTGCCTATAACTATTCTCAGCGTCCATAAACGCTGCAAATGTAACTGAAAACAGTTGCAACTTATATTGGCAGCGATTAGTTCCTCGCTGGGAATAATTTTTCAGACTCACTTTTTATTTCCAGCGAGTGTTAAACGCTGAGTAGCCTTTTTGGAACCTTCCCCATACATAGAATGTTTCTCAAGTTTTTAATACCTAATTCAAATCCAACTCAGACCACACAATAGGCTATTACCAAAATTCAACACAAACATTCTATTCATCCAATATACTGCCCATTTAACAACCATATACTGCCCATTCAACACAGACATTCTACTATATACCATTTTCAATATAATTTATATTCAATTGCAACAATACTGAATTTTGCAAATTGAGCTATTAGTAATCAATACATTGGCTTGGTGCATTAATGGAAGGGAATTTTAAATACTATATATCGGAGCAGCATATCCCTTACAGTTTATACATATAGAAATTTCTCATGAGTTCTTCTCTCAATAAACACCAATTAATGGGCCAGCAGGTTCGGGGTGCTCAATTGATTGGAGATCATGAAGCTTCAACACCTTGTTGGCTGGAACATCTACATCACAGCTGCACCCATGCGACTATACAAAGGTTCCGACCCCTTTGACCAATGTGGTGCACACATCCATGTCGAGCTGGTAGGAACAAAATAATACATGTAGAATACATCAACATTTTCCGTAATGTTGGCTGTGTATGTTATATATATGCACTTGAAAATGGCAGCACACACTGACAGCATTTTACCAATGTTTTCGACGTGGGTTACACATTTGTCTACTTATCTGCATATATATATATATATATATAATCACTAATGCGGAATAAAACATCATTAACTACTTTGCATTTAAGATTTAATATTATGCATTTCAATCTTGCTAATAAAAGCATAAACAGATTCCCCATAGCTATTAATTAGAGATGAAGGCCTTCACTGTCCTGTGTGCATGTTTAGAAGACCCATGCCCAAAACTTTCACATATGATGAAGTTATTTTAGAATATGCTTGTAAAATTAACTTTATGGTTTTGTGGTAGCTGGATTTAAGCAACCTGTAACAGTTTGTTACAGTGTAACTCATCACACATGCCTCATTGTTTGTTCTATGAGTAAACTGTACTAACCAATCTGTCCTATGCTTACATAACTGTTTCATGCCTTCTATTAAACTTCTATAAAATGACTTTAGTTTAATTAGCTTTTATTTACCTAAATTGCGTGAATATATGGGTGTATTAAATGAAGAAATTAGATTTTTAACTTATAATATTAATAAAACTGGCTGTGCGTGTGTTTCCCAGTATTGTACATCTAAGCTTTGATCTTCATAGTTGAAACACCTTGGATATTTACAAACGATTAGAAGTTTTTCTACCTACATTTGTTTCTCAATCTTTTGTTGCTGTGTTTCTTTTTATTAGCTCTTTTACACATAAATCTGAATATATATATATAAGCATATATGAATTTCAGACAGGTATTTAAGAAAAATCTTTCATATTTTTGGCCTGCTGATCATTCAAATAGCAATTTCATATGTGGCTTATGATGCACCCTATATTAGATTCTGAATGCTTTCATTATGAAGAACCAGCAAAGAATATAAACCAATCTATTCCTTACACAGAAACCTTGAAACCATCGATGTTGTTTCAACTAAGATTTATGAGTTGATGTATTTTTTAATACTTCTATTCAACATCGATTTCGAGCTCTCAAACTTCCAGCTACTTTGTTTAAGTTGGAGTAATAAAATTCATGAGTTAGATGGTAAGGGGCATTTTAAAGCCTTGTTTAGCTAGATGAGCAAATCCATGCATCTAATTTTTGGGGTAGATTGTGGTTTCCACATCTGTTTTGGTTAGGTGTTGTAAAGATGCTACACTATCTTAATTTGTACAGATTATATTTACAAACTCCACACTATTTTCCCATAATTGTGATCACTATGAAGTAACTATTATTGTACAAGTGTACGGACTTGTTTGCTAGCTTATTTTTAGACTAACAGATTAAAAATATAAGAATCAGCTTCGGATATTTACCAGCGTAACTACAGAATTAATTTCCAGCAGCACCCCAAACCCATCCAGCCATTCTGCGACATCTGAACCATGTGCTCTACAGTCCTATAAGCAAATATTAAAACAAACTGTAATCAATCGGTATTTACTAAAAATCAGTAAGCACCATTATTTTTAACCACAAATAAATTCATCTTGCTTTGGAAATCAAGATCTAAGATGGGGCCAGGATAGTTGCAAATAATTTGCTTACTGCCCCATACTATTCCTTCTTGGTGAAATATTTGTTGTTTCATATTCTTGTACATCATGCTGGAAAAATCTGCCCTATAATTTGCTTAAAACTCCACGCTTACCTTAAGAGAAATCTGCCAAGTGTAGCACTCTTCATGCTGGAAAACAGACCCAATAATGATGGTAGGATTATACATACTCACTACCAGAACAAGCCCACAAAGATCTATATCAAATATATCATAATATGGAGCACTAGTATATAACCTCGTATCAGCACTATCCCTACATGTTTCTTATTTATAATTTGGTAGGAACACCAAAGTATAAATAAGAAATTAATATCATCATAACCATTGTCAGCATTAACAGAGTAGAAAACTTAGCTCGGGTTGGAAATTGTTGGGAGGTAGATCAAGAGCTTAGAATGGGGGAATGGGACTTGGAGGAGTTGATGAAAGATGTTCCCTCCTTTCCTTTAACACATTTCCAGTTCAGTAATTGATTCATGAACTTCCAAATAATTCCCCTTCTCTCTTTGTGATATCTTATATAGGATATTTTTAAATGTCAAACTCCTCCTCCTTCCATATAAAGAACTCTATACCAAAATCCTATAGTCATAGGCCAGGTTCTGAAGAACTAAAACAAATCCTACCCTATCGATTTTGGGTTGCCTTACAACTGAGTTGCTTCTGTAGTACTGTATGGGGGGGTTCTAAAATAAAGGCCAAACTTAAAGGAGTACATATATTGGTGGCCATAAAATTCTTGTATGTATGTATACCTTAAATTGTGTATTATAGAAAGATAAATTTGGTCATTTTCTGATCATCCGGCTATCTGTAATAATCTTCCCTTCAAGTAGATCATAGCTATATATATAAAAAAACAGAGAAGACACTCCAGATTAGTTAGTATGTATGTATGTATGTATGTACGTATACACAAATATATAAAAGTTGCCTTTTTCTATTTTTTGGGCGAATGTATAAGTGGTAGTATTATGAGATGTACAAATTAAACAGTATTGAGGTGAAGGTTGTTATTAGTGGGAGATTAGTTGGCTGTGTAAACATTGAGGTGAAGGTTCTCTCTCTCTCTCTCTCTCTCTCTCTCTCTCTCACGCGCAATTAAACTCAAACACACACATTATACCCAACTACCCCCCTATGTACTCAAAGCAAGCTAGTGGAACATTTTTCTTCAAATGAGGTTTAATCACATAATTAGTTGAGATGTCCACTTGGAACTCTCTTTTGTTTCCCCCACTTGGAACTCATGAAGTATTGGTTAAGGAGGATTAGTCAGTTTCATCTCATTGTAATATTCCATTATTCTAATAGTTAGTTATAAGTCTCTCTCTCTCTCTCTCTCTCCCCCTATATATATATAATAAATGGGAGCATGATATGTTAATTAATTAGGGGGCAACTACTACAACAACTTTTTCAGCACCTTTTATCGCTAGCTATGCGTAAAGATGGCAAATGAATGTGTACTTTTTATAATTATTCTATTTGAAGAACAATCAATGCAAAATAAAGTTATCCATGTTCATGAAAACCATATCATATATATTCAAAGAAGTGAATAGAAAGCAATCTTGGAAAATGACCTCTCGATCGATCGATCGAAGAATATATATTAATATAGTTATGGAACAAGACAATTGGTGGCCATGCATTTAATTCACTCAATCGAATGACATGAGATGAAGAAAAAAGTGGCCATTCTAAATCATTTAGCATTAGATTTTTAATTAATGTGCCATAACCAACATGTAATATATAGATATCATGTGAGGAGCATTAGTTATTTAATTTGGTGAAGTACTGTACTGGATTGGACGTTTCAATTGTTTTTTGTTTTTTCTCCAAGCAATGCATGCACTAGTTCTAGTTGTTTGATCCAGAAGCTAGGTAACTTTTATATATATGTGCTGATCTAGTCACAAGCAGTCCTGATCAGCTATTCAATATGATTATTATGTGTCTTCACAAGCTTTGATATCACGCAACTCTCTAATCTTCATTCATATTATATATTAACCATTGGACTGAAAATTTGCATCCATGAATCGATTTTACCGCAAATTTATTCTTCTATCTCTAGAAAACTTGCACATGTAAGTTTATAGAGATCAACCTTCTCTTGCATCTAATTAATATAATGATAATCCAATTCAATCCACAGCGAGCAGTGCATGCATGGCAAAAAAAGCACAAATTATATTGATATATGGTTGTTCTAGATAGCAATATTGTATCAGCTAGCAGTACAATCATAAGCACCAATGCAGAATAACCAAGAGAGGAAGATAATAATATCTCTGTAAGCCAACAAATTAAAGAAGAGAAAAATCGATCTCTATGGTTATTATTATACCAGAATGCGTTGAAATTATTCTTGGAGGAGCTTCATATATACGCTGGAATCGGGGAAAAAGGATGACAAAGAACTTGCATGGAAATGCATGTGGGCAGGCTTGAGGATGAAAGGTGTAAATAAAGAGGGGCAAGTGCAAGCAATACGCATATCATGATGTGCAAAGTGAGGCACATGAAACTGTGTGGCCGGGGGCAAGGCTACTTGGGACTGAAGGCTTAAGGGGGAGAAAAGCAATAATTAGCATGTATCACGGGAAAGAATCGCACGTGGATTTTACATAAAGGAAAAAGAAAAAAAAAAAAGGGGTGCTTACTTGATTTAAGGCCCCTTGAAAGCTGCATGCCCTGCCAAGCTTCAGTTCTAAGCTTAGTGTCTTTTGTATTGGTTTTTGGTATTCAAATATGGGGATCAACCTCAACAAGACATTCTTAGCCTGCCATCACTGATCCTAGCTCCTCCCAATAATTCCCTCAAATCGGTAACAAAGAACATCGTAAAATTAACCGTGACAAACAAACCAAAGGCAACAAACATCATCTTACATGTGAGAGACTTATTGAAAGTAATGCAATTATCTTCAATCATATTATAATGCTCACGTGGAGCATAGGTTGCAAAATTCAGTCTTATCTCCTCGGGCTCTCGGCCATTATCCTAGAGTCCAGGGTGATATATATATATATATATATATAATATATTAATATAAAAATTTATGCTGTGTCCTACTCAAAACAGAATAATGAAGCAAGAGAATTAACCAGGTGGAGCTATGTCCATGTGCTTCCACATTTCTAGTTGATTTAAGTTGTCGGAGAATATTAATTAAGAACAAAGTACAAACACCTTGAGGTCACCATGGGTAAATTTATATGTGCTTTATCCACAGCCAGTTGTTTCGGTTGATTTTGATTCGCTAGTTAATTTGTAATTCGTAAAAGTTTTTCTTTGACCTCCCATCATTTAGCTGGTATGGGCCATGCATTCTAATCCGAAAAGCCTCTGTTTTTAGCTAGAATAGGTCACATAAATTTGTTATTATGCTCATACCCACAACTTAGACCACCACGTACACAACAAAAACAAGCCATTGGCTCCCAAGGAAGAAGATGGGAATCGGATTGACAGTGACAAAAATCTATTGTGCAAACAATCAGGCAAGGTTCGAAGGACAACAAGTCATGCATGAAGGGGGAGCTTTTATGCGACTTGAGGGGAGAAGAAAATATTATACCTTCACAAGAAAACCTGTCCCCGAGAAGAATACGCCGGTCGATTCCCCAAAAATCACCCAACACCGTGAGTTCCCAGTCGAAGTTCTGGCACTTGAACACCCAAAATCTTTGAAGGGTCTTCGCTGCTGCAAATTTACAGGAAAGCCGCCGAGAAAATGCAGAGAAGTACCGTGAACGTGAGACTCCGAAAATGCAGAGAAGGGGGTGGGAAAATTCAACTCCGAAAATGCAGATCGAGAAGTACGTGAACGTGTGTGCGTTGTGAAACCTTCAAGCCGAGCGTTTGCACGGATGGAAAGTGCAGGGGAGAATCGCTGGGAGATTCGGTTTATGGAAGATGGGTCGATCGGGGGAATGATTTGGGGAGTGTTGGATCTGTTTGGGGGGAAGAGCGTTGGGGGGAAATAAAGTAAAGCATTGGCGCCTCACTTTTTCCCGACCTAATAAATCGCTGATCTAAATATGTTTTAATAGCAGCGTCAATATTTGCCGCTATTATACGAAAAGTCACTGCAATAAAACAAATAAGTTCTTCCCTTCCCAGACTTTCGATTATAACAAGACTATAATGAGCGATGTAAAAATCGCTGGAAATAAGATTCATAAGTAGCAATTTTATTTGCAGCAATTAAAAAAACGTTGGGAAAAACCTATTTTCTTGTAGTGCGGAATTGCACCCATCCTCCGTCTCGTGATCATCGCGTTGGTTGTGGCCCCTCCTGTATGTATATATGCATGCATGTATGTAAGGATGCATGTGTGTAAGGATGTAAGTACATATATATGCATGCATGCATGTATGTATGTACGTTCGTATGTAAATATGTTAGTTTGTGGCATGCATGTATGTATTTATGTATGTATGTATGCATGTATGTATATAGGTATGCATGGATGTATGGATGGATGTTAGTTTGCATGCATGCATAGATGTTTGCATGTATGAATATATATATATATATATATATATATATATGTATATATGTATTAAAATATGTGTGTATATATATATTTACGTATGTATTGTATGTATGCATGCATGCCTTGCAAAAATCTGAAAAAGCTCCTCAAATCATTTTGGTCGCCTCTAATGCACAATTTTAAGTACGATAACCAAGAGAGTTTAGGCAAATAGTAAAATAGAGAGAGAAAAGAGAGATCTTCAATTAAACGAATTGACCATGCATAGAGCTTCCCTTTTGTTGCCATCAATCATGCTTCTCTTGTATGTTAATTTCTTCTTAAAATCATTAGCAAAATTTGAAAAAGAATTAGATAAGAGTACCAGAAGATATGAGATGCAAAAAATGAGAAAAAACAAATAGAGCAAGTCACTAACCCTTTAATGTAGAATACAAGGAGTTGATTCTGCAAAAGAAATACATACCCCCTTTTGTTCTGTCATCCATGTTTGCTGCAAAAGAATTCCCCAACACCTTGAAAATCTTGAAAATGATAGTATTGTTATAATTAAACTGACTTGTATGACCACATTTAGCCGTCATAATTAACCGTCCTTAGCCGTCAATTATGACGGCCCGTAGTCGTCATAATTGATCGTCCGTAGCAGTCAATTATGACGGCCTGTAGCTGTCAATTTTGACTGCCCGTAGTTGTCATAATTGACCGTCCTTAGCCGTCAATTATGATGACCAGGACCTCCTTTGTACTCCTATATATATGGGTATCCTTCAAGGTTTTCAATATGGAATTCTCACATTCAAGATCTCTCTCTCTCTCTCTCTCTCTCTCTCTCTCTCTTTCACTTTCTCTCTTTTCATTAGTTTCATAACACTTTATCAGTACGAGATTCTATTGATTTTGAAGCTAGTGGTCTTCTACTCCAAGTAAGTTTTTCAATATATTAATTGCAATCCCCAAGGTGAGTATTAAAGATTATATTCCTTATTATTACTTGATAAAATTCTATGTTTATTCACATAGTTTATATACAAGTTCTATTTATTTTTTATACTTCTTATGAATTATTGATGATAAGATTCATCTTGGAATGGAAATTGAGCATCCCTGAAGGATCGCTCTAAACCAATAATTTTTTTGAGTATCTCATAATAAAATATCTATTGATTTTGTGAGATAGTTTAAATGAGTGATACGTGTACCAAAAACTCATTATGATTAATGTACCTAAAGTTGCATAATTGAAATTGTGTAGAGAAAAGCCACTAAATAATATATGTTTAAAATGAAAGTCTCAAATGTGCTCCTAAATTAGTAATATCAAGTACAAAAGTTCACAATATATTCTAAATTTATATCTGGCCTTCTAGTGGCTAAGCAAAATAATGAGATTTTGTTAAGAAATTATTAGTCACGTCCTACTAGTTCCACATTATTCCCTGAAGTGAATAGTATTGGATTTATATTATTCTCAGAAGAGAATGATGTATTTTTTTCAAAGAAACCAAGAGATTGGACGTGGTAATGAATATCTTTATAGTACTTCTATGATTTTGGACTAGAAGCTCGTATTAGAAAAACTATCAGCTTTCTCTTTGAGATGATATTATACAACTATTGAATCAAATATTATGATGCATAAAAAATGATATGATTCAAAATATTTGTATGTTTTTCATGATTATCTTGATCATCTGAAATCAATTACGATAAGTCAAATAATTTTCATATGGACGTCTATAAAAGAATTAGAAGATTCTTTTACTATAAAGTCTTCCCACCATGAGCAGAAATAAAAATTTGCTAGAAGCAAATAAAATGAAATAATTCGTCGTTATCTTGATTATCATAGGTGAACTGGAAGTTCAGATGATAATTAATTTATGGATGCAATAAGATAAAAATGTCTCATATTCTAGCTGCTAAAATCCCAGCGAGAATTGAAGTCCTCGTAGGACAATTAAGAAATTTAGCAGTCTAATAAACATAAGACATGTCTAAAAGCATGTGAGACCTATTGATACAAAAGATAAAGTATCCCGAAAGAGAAAAGTACAAAGAAAAGAAATTGGTGCTCCTGAAGAGGCCGTACCCACAAAACAAGTAATAAGATCCATCAAAACTTTCTGTACAAAATTCTCTCATAATAAAAACTCCTGAAGAGTATAATTCTCCTGAAGAGTACCTCCTGAAGAGGTTTTTCATGATATGTCTTTCCTTGAAGAGGGACAGATACCTGAAAATAACGAGATCTCGATACATTTCATGAGTATTGGAGAAATTCTAGATAGAAATAAAATCGTTGTCGACAACGTATTTTAATATAAGATGACACTTGACATTACCAGAATTAATGAAAAAAGTGAGCTAAGAAACGTCGAAGAATACCGACGTAAAAATATTGACCAAAATAGAAAGAGACAATTCCTGCAGAATTGATATCACTAATAAAATGTGATATATATGGACTTGTAGTCCAAACACCTAAGAGGTGATGCTTGTTGAATATCAGTGGGTATTTGTATAAAGGAAATGAAAATGTGATATATAAATCACGAGTCTATTTCCCGCAGAAATAATATTGATAAGCTTTTAAAGTGGATGAAATTATATTAAGATTTTTATTAACTTGATAGTTCCCGAGAGTTTTGATATGCATGATTAACTGCATATTTATATGGATCACTAGATATGAAATGCATGAAGCATATAGTCCTGAAATACTTATTTTATCAAGTTTCAAAAATTCTTATATGATCTAAAACAATCTAAAAGCATATAGAACAAGCTATTTTTCATATATTTTCAGTATTTATATTAGCTTTTATTGCAGTTTATATAGATGATTTAAATGTCATTGAGGTTCGAGAAGAGCTTATGAAAACTGCAAATATTTGAAATATAAATAGAAACTTTTTCAGCTTCGAGAAGGAGATGAATGAAATTATTAGTGCTGAAATATCATCTCTTAAATGCAATTAGTATTTCAGATTTATATTACGGTTTTGTAACAAATGTGCATTATTAAAGGAGAAATAAAATAGAGCACACATAACATCTACCAGAAGATAAAAACACAATATGAATATTTATGAAATATTATTTTATTATCTCGAAACAAAATTACAGAAATTTGAGGCTCTTCGCTTCATTCTTTAAACGATCTTGCTCTTCAAAAATTTGCATGGAATCTATGTCTAAAGAAGTAGGCAATCGAAAAGAAGAGTTAAGTAAGGATTTTAAATTCCTATTCTCTTGCTTTATTGCTCATATCTTCATGTTGGACTCCAGAAGAAGTCGCTGGAGGATAGAAATTTTCTCGTTGAGTTTGTCAACCTCACAAGTTTTGAATTGTAGTCGCTGAGAAAATACGACAATAGTTGATGAGTATAGGGTACCGAGACTCACAAGTTCGTAGATAGCTTCAATATCTGACTTATTAGTCAGATCATTATTGTATTGCACTATAGCACCTACGGTAGAAGCAGAAACAACTGGTGAACAAGGTGTAGAATACATCATATATTGGTCACAAGAAGATTGCTGGGTCATTGTAGAGTAAGAATGCAGAGAGTGATTGTAGAGTAAAAATGCAGACTAATTACAAAGAAGTAAAGAAGATGGGATGCGAATGAAGATGAGCTGAATATTTCTTTTATAGAGAAAATTATGAAGGCAAGACAAAATTATATATATTGATAGAGGATACGCTAAACACAGATATCCTACAGTTATTTACTAGGCCGTGAAATTAAAAGTAGCTTGCCCCTACTCTCTTAGAAGTTGGACTTTTTTAGATATCTGCGGCGAGATTAAATGCAGCTTGTCCTTATTCTCTAAGTATTAGGACTTCTTCAAATATTCGTTGCTGCTGATCCTGAAGATCACGGGCATACTGTTTTAGCGCCTTATTCTCCTTCTTCAGTTTCTTGTTCTGACGACTCTTTATAGAGAACTTCTAACGCAATTAAGATATTTGATTATTGAATTGGTTGACCTCATTCAGTTTAGCTGATAACCTTCAAGACATGGTCATACCAGAGGCAAAATATTGAGCACTAAGAAATCTTGATTCTGAAACGAAATCAGAATAAATCCTTCCAGAAAAATGAATCTCTACTCCTATCATAAGAGCAACATCCTTAGGAGAGTAAAAGGAAGGATAAAGCATCTCTATTACTTTATAGCGTCTCTCGTGAAACATCTCTTTACAGGAGATAAGAGATGTAACATCATAGCCCTGCGGCGCCTGACAGCTCCAGAAAAGTTATAAAAACATGCGGTGCTTGTCTAGTCTAAAAAGGTGACTGCCGTTTTTGTTGAATATGGAGGTTGGCGGCTTAATTTTGATGACTTCTCCACTAACTATGATATTTACAAGAACTCTAGAAGAGCACAACTCTAGAAGAGTAGTGAATTTAATGTTAAAACGATCTTGAATCAATATGACGAAGTTGTTTACCAAAACATTACCAACTGCATTATTTAAAGAGTTGGTACACAATATTGAGACGCATCAACCAAAGACCTTTCACTATAAAGTCTTGAATAACTTTTATATGGACAAAACTCATTCCCTGAGTACTCCAATGGTTGTTCGATCATTTGATGTGCAAAAAAATCCATTTCATCCTTGTGAAGACGATGAAGAAATTATTAGTGTTGAAGTACCTTATCTTAGTGCAATTAAAGTCCTGATGTATCTTGAAAATTGCACTCGATCTGATATTGTATTTTCAGTTAATTTACTTGCAAGATATAGTTCTGCACCAACTTGAAGAAGTTGGAATGATATTAAACATGTCATTCGTTACCTTCGAGGTACGATTGATATGGAATTATTTTATCAACATGGATCAAGTCCACAATTAGTTGGATATGCGGATGCAGGTTATCTTTCAGATTCACACAGAGAGATCATTGCAATTCATGAGAAGAAAGATGAAATTGATGTCAAGTAGATACGATCAAGTGATAAATTGATAGATTTATTCACTAAGGCATTACCAACTGCAGCATTTAAACAGATTGTGCAGAACATTGGAATGCGGAAACTTGAAAACTTATTATCATGCACTTTTCAGGAGGAGTAAAGTCTTGAAGACTTGTGCTGATTATACTCTTTTTCCTTCGCTAAGGTTTTATCCCACTGGGTTTTCCTTTGCAAGGTTTTAGTGAGGTAATCTTAAAACACTTGGCGATATACATGAATATTAGTACTCTTTTTCCTTCGCCATTGGTTTTTTCCCACTGGGTTTTTCCTTGGCAAGGTTTTAACGAGGCATATTATGTACATGTGGTCATCCAAAGGAAGAGTTTTATAAACCGACTTATATGACCACATTTAGCCGTCATAATTGACCGTCCTTAGCTGTCAATTAGGACGGTCAATTATGACAGCCAAGACCTCCTTTGTACTCCTATATATATATGGGTATCCTTCAAGCTTTTCAAAATGGAATTCTCACATTCAAGATCTTTCTCTCTCTCTCTCTCTCTCTCTCTCTCTCTCTCTCTCTCTCTCTCTCTCTCTTTTTGTCTTTCGCTTTCTTTTTTTTCATTAGTTTCATAACAAGTTCTTTGGAATTTTCCCAAAACGGAATTTTTCAAAAAATGATTATCTTTCAACGTACGCCAAAAATCCCATTGGCTCAATAAAAAATCCACTGAAATAATTATGTGCCATTTTTTCAAAAAATGGCCCAACATAAAATTTACAATTTTATCAGAAAATGGTCCACATAAATCCTTTATATCAAAGCTCGCCATTTTCTCATAAAATGGCCCATTATCCATTTATCGCGTATGCACCATGATCTCCCCTAAGGACCATCCACACACCCTGGCTCCCTTCGTCACACCACGAGTAACGACCATGCAAGTGATTTTGTAACGGACGATGCCCAGTTCCGCACCCAGAGCATTCGTGGTCAAGCATCCTTCAACCCCAGCTAGTAGAGGGGCCACGGAGTCAGGAAGAGAGCGTTACCATCTCGTTCGATTCCATTTTTGCCCAACTACAATCCAGGGAACGTCACTCAGTATATTACACTCCCGAGTGACCAGAGGAGCTCCATTGAGATAATACCTCATTCCGACTGAGGATTCTTGTTGAACCTAAGGTTTCAAGTTTTGTGTAAT